>CANNZV010002410.1:0-48246 GCA_947561585.1 Caprella mutica
CCCAATACAGTCATTTTAAAAGTCTAGCGACTGATGGCACGTCAAAATGGTAAGTGCGTGACGTTTCAATCATTCTTACTACATTCGCTATTGCATTATTTCTGATGTTATTATTAGGTATATTTTATGATATCTCCTAATGCGAAAATTATATTTTTGTGATTGTAAATGTTCATATTCCTTTATTGTTTCAAAATATTCATATATAATCTCATAAATCATTTTTCTATAATTTGAACTTGTTCTGTTTTGTTGTTCACTGTCCACTCCAAAAACTAAACATTCCGCTGCAGAATGTGGGAAGAGAAGGTTGTCTGTTATTATTGCTCTCGAAATTACAACTGTCGTTAATCTTATAGAGTTGTGTGTATACTTCAAACTATTAATATTTCAATCATTGCGTACCTATAACTTCATACCTAGTGTTATTAATTTATTAGTTTTAAATATCATAACTAATAGATACCTATTCCAATAAATACCTAGGCTCCTAGGGTAAGTTCGAATTACCGGTCAGTTCCACATCTTCGGTCATATAAGAAAAATTATATTTCTAATACCTAATTATTTAATTTTTAAAATACAGTTTTTTCTTATATGACCGAAGATGTGGAACAGACCGGTAATTCGGAACTTACCCTTATATAACTACAACCTAGGTAGATACATGACCAATAACATTTTAAATAATCATTCAAGTGCTTTCTTTTATCCCTAACTATTTTTCACTAATCTGTGAAGCCAATTGATGTTCAATAATATATGCTATAAATATAACTTTCAAATAAAATAAATTTTTAATTAACCTAGTGTGAAAAGAATTTATTTCGTGTGGTATATCATTATGTATACAATATAGTTACTATAGTATATGGTCTTCACTGTTAATAAGAAAGAGTGGGAAATATTGTATATATTATAGATTGTTTTCACAATATTATCAAATAAATGAAAACTATAAATTAATCTAAAAGAGTGCATTAAAATCAAAACTGTTTTAGTTTAGTCTCCCCTCAAAATGAACAGCATAGAAAACGTGAAATATTTAAATTAGTTCCCCCTAATAACTTCCAATTTGTGTGACATCACGCACCTACCGTCTCTGATTGGTTCTCATTTTCCCGCGGTCTCTCTCCACTCAAATTATTGTGCAGTGGTGTCCACGCAGCATTGGAACATCTTCTACTTTACTGGTCTGTGGTCAGCAAGGAAATTCTAGTACTGGAACTATAACAACGTCTCTCAGCTACATTATTAGGTCTGTTTTTCGGTCCACTGCTATATACGTAGTAGTGACAGTAGAGTGACTTGTTATCGTGACGTCATTAAGGCAACAGACTTTGTATCGAAAATTAAGGTCGAGTAGTTTGAATAACTGAATACACCATTACTCTCTTCTTATATTGGCAATAAATAAACATTTTTTCATAATTTAACACTCTTAGATTGTCTTAAATTTTATTTAGAGTGTTGCAGTGATGACGTCACTCACACTTACCGTCTCAATTGTCACTACTATATTCTATATACTGTGAGTCCGTGAATATGCATGTATTAGCAGTGGACTGGACTACAGACACATTTAAACAAAATGTTAGCCGCCTGGTGGTCAGTCTTATATACACCTTTGTGCTGAGAGGTTGTGTCCTTATCCCTCTGGATTGCTCTTTTCACAAATATCTCCTGTGAAGAAGAGTTGATCCTTATACCATTACTAGACGGTATACAACATTGGCGACAAGGATAAAAGTTTCAAATCTGAATAACATTTTCAAGTGTCCTTATTAACCAAGAAGAATTTAATTACAATTGTGGAAGTATCTGACAACTCATCCAACTGTTGTTGTCTCCTAGCTGTGTACGTAACAAGCTTGTGAACGCGTTTTTTTTCTGCCAGCTTTCACTAGTCTTCTTTGTTCTAACCACTATTCCCGAACAAATTGTTTGAAATGGCTTACTCTTTGCCAACAACATGTTCGCCATTCGATCAACAGTTGGAAACTGTATCGGAATTCTTCCAACGATTCCAATGTCAGATGTCAGAGCCTCTACATAAACACCGTAATGACGATATAAAGAGGGCGTCCATTCTTCTTAAATTCTTACCGGTATCCATAATTTCTGATCTTCAGCGAAGATTAGCACCTACTCTTCTTCAAGATGCTACGTATGATGATATCAAAGATCATCTGAATCAACAATTTTCTACTACAAAGTCTACAGTTGGTGGGTGCATCGGTGCAATTTCTTACGTGTAAGCAACAGACTGGACAAAGTTTAGAGGATTACGGTCGTAAATTAAATAATCTTGCATCTCTCTAAGTATCCGGCAGATTGTTACGTGACATTTTCGTTGCCGGGTTATCATCTTCTGTACTTCTAACTTCAATCATTCAAGTCTGTGAGACCCTAAATTTTCGAGAAACTCTCGAACGTGCAAAACTTCTAGAAACATTTCAACAAGATGTTGAGAAAATTCATTCATCTCGAACTCGTATCTATGCAGCAACCGATTATGCTTCTGAAGATGACGAAATCAACAAGATCTACGATGATAGGAAATCTCCTAAAGATACGTATCTTTGTTATCGCTGTGGAGCAAAAGGTTAACATTTTTCAAATGATTGTTTTGCTAAACATCGTACTTGTCATATGTGCGGTAAATCTGGCCACATTGCTCGTATTTGTCAACAAAATCAGAAGAAACAACATTCATCTCAATCTGTTCACAAGAAAAACATTCCACATTCATCTTCTAATTACGTACATGATTCATGTTCTTGTTGCTATGCAGTCACGGAACAACCGTACATGGCTGATGAGAGTGTAAATTCTCTACAAGGCGTACACGTCTGCACAGATGATTTCCCGCCAAGAGCTCCTATTGGAGCACGCACCACTGGACCCAAGCGAAGATCTCTCCCCTCCAATCACAGTGGCGCATTCTCAAAACATACTCAGCCCGTGTATGTTTCTCCTTGCAAAAGTGCTACTGACGGTCATGAACGGCAGTGTCATAACAGTTTTTCTGATTTTTTTTTAGGGTAAACGCCGTTGTAACTCCAGTAACTGTCGATCCCATTGATATTCTTTGTAAATTAAATGGTGTTAATATTTCATTCCAATTAGATTCAGGTGCTTCTATTTCGACTCTTAGTTATCATGATGCTAATAAAATAAGGGCTGTTATTACACCTTCATATCGACAAGTGCATGCTTACAATGACGAAAGAGTGGATTTAGTAGGTGAAGCAAAAGTTCAAGTTACTCACAATGAATCTTTATTTGTTCATAAATTCTATGTAGTCTCAGACAATAAAGTAAGTTTATTGGGACGTGATTTATGTAATCTTTTGAATATTAAAATTTTGCTTCCTGATAAAATAAACTTCACTAATGATATTTTGTCAGATTTCTCAGATTATTTAAATGATTCATTTTGTTCTCATGTAAATGATACTGTCAGTTTGGAGGTCTCTTCCGATGCAATTCCTATGTATTCTAAAGCTAGACAGGTTCCTGTTAAATTAAGAGATAAGTTAGACAGTGAATTGAGTAGATTGGTTACAGATGGGAAATTAACCAAAATTTTCAAATCTAAATGGGCCTCCCCAATAGTAACGGTGTTCAAACAGGACGGTTCTCTTAGATTGTGTGGTGATTTTTCTGCCACTGTGAATAAATTCTTAGATCCTGTCCAAACGCCTTTACCTACTGTCGATGACACCATTGCACGTATTGGTAAGGCCACGGTATTTTCCAAAATTGATTTGTCCCAAGCATTCTTACAACTTCCCCTTGATGATTACTCAAAGCAGTTTACAGTTATCAATACTCCTTCAGGTCTCTTTCAGTACAATTATTTGCCTTTTGGGTTGACAGCCAGTCCAGGGATATTCCAATCCTTTTTGACAGAAACGTTGTCTCACATTGACAATTTGATCATATATCAAGATGATGTATTGATATTAACTAAAGATAATGCTTCACATAATGATGTTCTTCATAGTGTATTGACTGCTTTGAGAGACAAGGGAATTAAGATTAATATTGATAAATGCAAATTTCATTGTAGCAGTGTAGATTATCTTGGTCACGTGTTTGACGAATCAGGTGTACATCCAAATCCTAACAAAGTCAAGAGTATTCTTGATGCTCCTGAGCCAAAAGACATTAAGCAAGTTCAAGCCTTTCTTGGACTCTGCAATTATTACGCGAGATTCATTCCTAACTTTTCTCAGACAATGGCTCCTTTATATCGTTTACTTCGAAAGAATGTCTCTTTCAAATGGTCTTCTGAGCAACAGGAATGTTTTGATGCCGTTAAGCATTTGTTCAGATCTCATGATATATTGCAACATTATGACCCTAATTTTGAATTTAAATTGGAGACTGACTCCTCATCTTATGGTCTCGGTGCCGTATTGCTAACTAGACCTGATTCTAATTCTTCGTGGTTACCTATTCAGTTTGCATCACGATCTTTGAATGCAGCTGAACAAAACTACTCAAACATTGAGTGTGAAGCACTAAGTGTTATTTTTGGATTAGAGAAGTTCAGAAATTTTCTTTTAGGTTCAAAATTCATCATATGTAATGACCAAAAGCCTTTGCATAAATTGTTTGCCAGAGATAAACCAGTGCCAACATCATGCTCTGCTCGCATACAGCGCTGGGCACTTAAATTAAAGTCAATTCAATTACACTTTTCATTACACGCGTGGTCAGGATAATGTCCACAGTGACTGTCTCAGTAGGTTGCCATTACCAAACTCGGTTGATGAAGTTGAACCTTATGAGATTGTATGTACTCTAGATATGTTAGACTCTGATTATATTACTTGTAGTGATATTAAAGCTCATACTGATAGTGACCCAGATCTTATTACTTTAAAACAGTATATTAAAACGGGATGTCCTACTCGCATCTCCAATCCTAATTTGATTAAATTTAAGTCCTTGTTCCCTAGTCTATCTATTGCCAAAGGATGCATTATGTATCAAAATAGAGTTTTTGTTCCAGTTGCTCTGCGGTCTAAAGTACTAAAATTGTTTCATGAAAATCACCCAGGCATTGTTGGAATGAAAGCTCTTGCTCGTTCTTTGATATGGTATCCAGGTTTAGACACTGACATCACTTCTTTAGTTCTCAATTGTAAATTGTGTCAATCCGTCAGATCTAAACCTGCTGCTGCTAATATTGCATGGCCAAGTGCAACGCGACCTTGGTCACGCATTCATGTGGATCATTTTTTTCTAGAAAACAACATTTGTTTTTTAGTAATTGATTCTCTGACTAAGTATTTAGAAGTTGAAGTTGTCAAATCCACGAGTACTCAGGATACCATAGATAATCTCTCCTTAATCTTTGCTCGTAATGGTTTGCCTGATGCTCTTGTTTCGGACAAAGCAACTTGTTTCACCTCTTTTGAATTCAATAACTTCTTAGATAGAAATGGTGTAAAACATATTACTCCCCTACCTTATTCTCCGGCATCCAATGGCCAGGCAGAACGAGGTGTGAGAGTTATCAAGGACTTAATGAAGAAAATTCCTACTAATGACTCTTTCAAATATAGATTAAGTAAAGCTCTGTTGCAGTACCGCTCTGTTCCCCACAGCATTACACAAGTTTCTCCATCAGTTGCTTTAAATAACCGTAAATTAATAACAGTTAAAGATAGGATAAATTCTAATTTTGCCAGTTAGAACAACAATAATGATAATATTCAACAGAAAATGATACCTAAATTTGATGTAGGTGCTAGTGTACTTGCTCTTAACTTACGGGGAGGGCAGAAGTGGTATGTATGATGCTACTGTAATTGAGGTTCTTGGCATTAATGTATATAATGTTCAGGTTCACGATCTTAATGTTGTTTGGAAGCGTCACTCGAATCAGCTACTATCAGTGCCTGATTCTTTGAGAGACAATTCAAATAGCCAGGCCATAGAAACCCCAATTGCAGTAGATCTACAGCGTGAACGCATTTGCAGGAACAGACGTCCACCAGATAGGTTAATGTATTATTAATTTTACTAAAGTATAAGTAAATACTGTTGTTCTATTATATGATGATGAACACTCATTTGTCAGCATGATAGGCTTATTTAAATAGAAGTGAAGTATCTATATATTCTAAAACTGTTGAGTTCAATTAATGTAATCTAGGCTAAGTGTGAGGGAGTTGTTATATCTATTATTTCACCTAATTATTATTTCTTATTATTGCATGCCGTTTTCTATGTTGTTGGGTGACTCTCCTAAATCTTGTGATGTTCTTATATAGTCAGTCTTAAGGGGTATTTACACGAGCACTGGTCAGTGCCACTATTCACCACACTGCCCTCCAAATAGCTCAGCGCCTTTACACGAGCAGAATGTGCTTTGGTGGGCACTGACACTTTAGTATCGTGGTTATAGCATCTAATATTTTATTAAACGCTCTTAGCGTTCTATCTTTATAATCTTTTGATTTTATTTGCCATATGCATGGGTGCTCTTCAACTAGGCCAATGAAATTGGTCGTTGATTGTCTAGTCCACTCCATGAAATTAAGTGGCGTAGACATCCTACTGACAGACAGTGGCACTTTGTGGTGAGCGTTCGCTCCCAGAGCGATAGCTTGGTCACCACCAAGTTTTGTAAAGAAGGGTGTGGCAAGTAGCAAAATGGGCGTGGCATAGAACAGTGTCACCACAAAGTGGCACTGAGCACTTATCGTGTAAAGGCCCCTTTATATACACCTTTGTGCTGAGAGATTGTGTCCTTATCCCTCTGGATTGCTCTTCACAGATGTCTTCTGTAAAGAAGAGTTGATCCTTATACCATTACCAGACGGTATACAACAACTACATTGCATTAAAGATTTTTATTTTTAAAAATTATTATTTATCGAAAGGAAATATTCCATTCAATAGCAGAGATACTAAAGAATACACTGTAAAAAAATTTAAATCGAAATTCCTCTCGTAACTATAAAAATATGTCAATTAAATGAGAACTCAACCAGCTTTTTCTATTTATTCCTATCTAAATTAATGGGAGCGCAGTGCTTTGTTATGATTTCGGCTACCAGCTGTTCAAATTATAAACGCCAGAATGGTCTGGCCTGATCAACTATAGATGGCCTTAGCCAACGGGTTCTAGGTCAATTCGCCGAAAACACTCTCACCGACAACACATTCGCCGAAAACACATTTGCCGCACGACACATTCGCCGAAAATATGACAATTTTTAGCAGACTTAGGTTTACTACAAAAATTTAAGTTTATTGAACATCCTGTTTTAAATGAGTATTTAAAATTGATCAAATTTTTTATTGACTATAAATTAAACGGTAATTGATTGTCTGGTTTTAATGCCATAAAATTGTTTTTTCTTAATCCCATTATAAAAGTTTCTAAATAAATTTAGTAGTATTTATTAAATAATAAATATTTATTCTAACATTCTTATTTTTTAAAAGGAGTTGCTGAACAAAATTTATTTTGACTTTCTTTTTGTACTCAAATACATTCCTCCATATTGTCAATATTTTATAAAAGGAATAGTAAAACCTAGAAATAAATCTGTTTAACTGTACCTTCAATAGTTGTTGAAATATACGAATTTAAAGTTGGGTAAACTTTTTTGTGGGTCACCGTGTATAGTGAAAGCTTCACAAGCGACTCACAGTAGCAGACTGATTCTACAATGTAGCCTATATAGAAAGATTAAAATAAAGTGAGACCATCACAAAAGAACTGATGATTGTATACAGAAAATAGGACTAACATATAGTTAATAAACCGACACAAAAAATGCAGCATCCTAGATAGTTTTTTTTCTGAAGTAACGATGTATAATTGAACACGCTTTTTAATTTACATATATAGGATGCCCCAGAAGCCTTGCAGTTTTACGGGCCTTTATATTCTCCTTAAATTTTTTTTGGTACTTTTATTTTGAAATTGGAACGTATTCCGGCGTTCCAATTGAATTGAATATTGTAAGTGAATATTTTGTTCAAATAAAAAAAAATGTTATACGAGTTAATTAAGTTAATGTAAATTCCATAAAGTTTAAACGATAACTATGTAGAATATTGTAAAATAATTTAAACACTTCTATATAATTTCATCTGGTCATATGAGATAAATTTGTTTACTTTTTGAAATAATCATATTTTTCGGCGGATGTGTTTTCGGCGAAAGTGTTTTCGGCGAATGGACCGGTCACCTGGCCAACCTCGGATCTTTACTGGCCCAATACACCGTGACCAGCACGACAACGTTGGCCCAGATTTCCGTTCTGAATTGAGCCAACGATGGCCCAACATTGTAATGTTTACTGGGTTACGTTAGAAAAAATGATCATCGTAACATTTTCCTCTGATTACTATTAGGTTATCATTTTCTCTGGTTATCATTTTCTATGATTAACATTTTATATGGTTATCATCTTCTCTGGTCATCATCTTCTCTGGTCATCATCTTCTCTGGTCATCATTTTCTCGTCATCATTATCTCTGGTCATCATTCTATCTGGTCATCATTCTCTCTGGTCATCATTCTATCTGGTCATCATTCTCTCTGGTCATCATTCTATCTGGTCATCATTCTATCTGGTCATCATTCTCTCTGGTCATCATTCTATCTGGTCATCATTCTCTCTGGTCATCATTCTATCTGGTCATTATTCTCTCTGGTCATCATTCTTTCTGGTCATCATTCTATCTGGTCACCATTCTATCTGGTCATCATTCTCTCTGGTCATCATTCTATCTGGTCATCATTCTCTCTGGTCATCATTCTCTCTGGTCATCATTATCTCTGGTCATCATTCTATCTGGTCATCATTCTATCTGGTCTAGTCTAGGGTATGTTCTCAATTATCAAACAATTCAACATTTTTTCTTATATGATCGAGTAGGCCTAAGTGTAACTGACCGAAAATTCATAACTTACTTACCTAACTATTACAACTCTATCACAATTATTGTCAAGGGACCCTGGTCACATAGCCCGTAGATATAAAATTATAACAATAATTTGTAGACAATTATTTTTCATTTTCTATTTGCCTCTTATTTTCGTAAAAGTATTAATTGTGAATGTATGCAATCCCAGCATTGAAAAAAGGCTAATATGAACGGTACAATAGACGTTCGTATCCTGCTAAAGTTCTAGCATTTAAAATTCTGCTCGTATTTTAGCAGGGGACTGACCTAAGTTGCGTTAGAAAAAATGCTGGTAAAAAAACGGAAGTGTGAAGGGCTCCGTTAAAATTAATTGCAGCTAAACTTTTTGCAATGAGCATTTTTTTTAAAGGCGGCGTTGAAGGGGTCTAAGTATTTTATCTATGAAATAAATAAATCAGTATCAGGGGCGTATCTAGGATTCGGTCAAGGGGGGGCACTTTTCAAAAAAATTAACTTTTCTGAAAAAAATCTACGGATAATTCCTCAGACTGGTCAGTTATTTGATTATTTTAATTGCTTTGAACATGCTTACACTGTGTTCAGTCAGAAGCGTCATTTTATTATATTGGGAAGTGGGAGGACGACATTATGTTCATAAAGTTTAAAAAATGGATTTTATCCTATTAATATTAGCAATTTTCTTAAACCTTAAAAATGTTTTTGAATTTGAGAAGAAATGCATCGTCCTGTACTCTGTAGTTGCCAAAACACCTTCTTCATCAACAGTATGTCGAAAATTCATGCTTCACTCCATGACAAATGGAAGGGCGGCTAAATCTTTCCATCTGAAAAAGTTCACAAGAGTTCGTGGTCTATTCAATGAAACTGGTTCTATTCACAAGAAAAGCAAATGATAACAAAACCAAAAAGAACAGAAACAGTGATCAGGAGGTGAACAGTTTATATGAAGAACCCCCCAGAACCCCCAGTTTCTCAGCAGATTTTTATTTATTTATTGACATATAGCACCCTTTACATGAACCAAGGGCCGGGGCCTCCCAGGGTCTTGCATTTTTATATTTTACATATAATAGTTCACAAAAAAGACGCTATATGACCCGGAAAAGCTAAAAGCTTCGAGGGCATCCTAACTAATTAAAGCCTAAAAAAAATTTAGAAACAAAAAATACTCAGTTAATAATAGCAAGGTAGGGCAGACAACAAATGAATGGTACTGATTTGGTTCTGTAGTTTTTTGAAGCTATTGGGAATTTAGTAAATGTTTTTTATATTGAAACTTAAATTTATTCAAGGAATTGAGATTCTTAAAAACAGTGTTGATGCTATTCCAGTGACTAGATGCTACATAAATTATACAAGATTGCGATTTAGATTTGTTATATCTCGGTAAGGTTATATTGGAACTATTTCTTGTCAAATGTACATGCTGATTTGTATGAGTATTAAAAAAGATTATTAAAAAAGGACTATAATCTGGATTAGTTAATGATTTGAACATATGTACACAAATTCTAAATTTAAAAAGATTTAATAGATCAAGTAGACCAAGATTTCTGTAAAGAGGCGAAGAATGAGCTAGATAATGGCTACAAGTAAGGATTCTAACAGTCTTTTTGTGCAGTGTGACCATTCTATTCCTAACATTAACAGGAGAATTGAACCATACTTCTATGAGATATAAGAAATGAGGGTGGACAAGAGCATAATATAACATAATTAAAATATTACGTGGTAAGAATGAATTAATTTTTGAGAGAATACCTACTGATTTAGAAATTTTAACTGTAGTACAGTTTATATGTTCCTCAAATCTAAGATTATTATCTAAAACAAGCCCCAAAAATTTAACAGATTTAACACACTCAATCTCATTATCACATATTTTGACTAAGGACAATCTATAAGACTTTCTGTAGGAAAATATTACATATTTGGTTTTATCAGTGTTTAACATAATTTTATTATTTTCGAGCCAATCATTAACAATACTAAGTTCTGCATTAATTATACCGTGAAAATTTAGTAATTGGTCCCTAGGAATGTTACATGAAATGGTGGAGTCATCTGCAAAAAGTGTGAATTTAAAAAACCTGGAACATAATGGAAAATCATTGATGAATATTAAAAATAAAAGTGGGCAAAGGATACTCCCTTGGGGCACTCCGCAGTTCATCTGTCGCTCCCCTGAGGATACATTATTTACAACAACACATTGACTTCGAGAGGACAAGTAGGAGCGAAACCATGACTGAGGAATGCCCCTTATACCATAAGAGTTGAGTTTATTTAATAGGATAGTGTGCGAAACTGAATCAAAGGCTTTACGGAAATCCAAAAACATTGAAAAATACAAATCACCTTTGTCCAGAGCATTGTACACACCCTGCAAAAAAGAGAGAACTGCCTGAGATGTGCTGCGATTTTTACGGAAACCAAACTGGTCAGCATACAGAATATCATGCAAATCTAAGTATTTGACCAACTGTCGATGAACTAATTTTTCATAAATCTTAGAAAAGTCGGACAGAATAGAAATAGGCCTGTAATTACCAGCTACTTCAGCATTCCCTCCCTTATAAATAGGAACAACTTGAGCCCTCCTCAATGCCTTTGGAAAAATACCATGAGATAAAGATTTATTTATTAGTTGAGAAAGTATTGGTGACAACAGATTTCCTAAATATTTAAGCACAAACGTAGGAAGTTTATCAGTACAAGATTTATTTTTCATTGACATGATTGTTTAGTAGACATCATTATAATTCACGGGTGAGAAGAAAAAAGAGTTAACAAAATTTTCAGGTGTGATAGGATAAACGCTATCACTAGGCTGAAAGGAATTATTAATTTGTTCACCAATGGAACAAAAAAACTTGTTAAATTCATTAGCAACCGACAGGCTATCAGTAATTAACATATTTTCATCTCGCAGTCTTATACCTTTAGCCTGGTCCAGCACTCTATTCCGCCCGAGGATATCATTGACCAAGGACCACGTTTTCTTCATATCCCCACCAAAACTAGTAAGCAATACCTCATAATAGTTAAACTTCTTCCTTCTCATTTCCCCCGTAACCATATTTCTATACCTATTAAAAGCCTGTCTGTCCATCTTACCACATCTTAACAACAATAAATAGTTATGACGCTTCTTAATTTTACTCCTAAGCTCAACATCAATCCAAGGCTTTATCGAGTTTTTGTATGATACAGTTTTTTTAAGAATAGGACAGTGATCATTGTATTGAGTCATTATACTCCGGTCTAACATTTCTATACCTTGATCAACATCCTCACTCTGTACAACAGATGTGAAATCAAAAGTATTTAAACTATTGTAAAGGTTCCGTAGAGATGCTTCGTTATGTACTCTAAACCTAATTTGGCCAGATGAGCCGACCACATTCCTAAACAGGTCACTATACACAGCAAAAACCAGATAATGATCAGATAGGGCACAGGGAATGATTCCAGAGGTATGATTATGAAGAGTATTTGAAAATAAATTATCAATAAGCGTGAAACTGTCATCAGTAACTCTCGTTGGCTTCGTAATAAGTGGTTTATAATAATTTAAAAACATTGTATTTGCAAAATTCAAACAATTACTGTCATTCATTAAGTTTAATAAATCACAATTAAAGTCACCAGATATAAATATGTTATCACACCTCGCTGCAGAGAGACCAGAGATAACAGCTTCCAGCGCTTCAAGAAAACATTGAAAGTCAGTGTTAGGGGGTCTATATATTACTCCTTCAATAAATCTAGTGTCGCTTCTAGAGCAGTCAAGAAATAAGCATTCAATATATTCAGAGCACATACATAGAGGGTCAATACGCTTGGATGTAATACAGTTTCTAATATAAATGCTGACACCACCTCCGCGCCTGTTATTCTCCCTAATTATATGATGAGAAACATATTTTGAAATATTACATAAATTAAGTGAATAATCAGTTAGCCATGTTTCCGATAAACATATACATTCAAACTCAAGATTACTTGTTCCCAATAGAGCAACAAACTCATTTAATTTAGGATACAGGGATCGAATATTTAAGTGAGTAATACTAAAATCACTGATACGAACAGGAACTGTATCTCAAAGCGAGGAAACAGAATAATAAAGTGACTCATGAGAATGAGACAGATTTGGATAAAACTCATTAAACTCTTTCAAAATATCATTCAGCTCCATGCTATCCACAAATGATTAAAGGGAGCTTCCAAAACACAACAATAATTAAAGTAGTTTTCATAACAATACTAGTTAAGGTAACTTTGACTTCATTAACCGTTAATAAATTCTCCACAATAGCAATACAGTTAGGAAAGTTTTCACTACAGCAAAAGTAAAAAGTTTTAAGAAGAGCACCAGCTAAAGTAATTTGTGAAACAGCAACATTCAAGGCAGGTTCAAAAAAGGAACAGCCAAAGTAGTCTTTATGGCAGCAATAGCTAGTCAATAAGGTGAGTTTTATACTAGAAACACTTACGTTAGGATTTACAACGCCAAAAACATCCAGGCAGATCCAATAGAAATAATATTTCCGCTAGTCACCACACAATTAACATTTTTCATGGAAGCCAATTTACATGAGTTATTCAGTAATACCATAGTGGTGTTCAATAGCAAATAGAAGAAGCATTTTAATCGCATATAAAAAAAGTAAAAGAGTAGAACAGAGTGTGAGAATAACCAAGTCAATAGGTATATCAAAGTATACCTAAGCCTAGTCACCGCACATAAACTAATGCAGGTCATCATATATTGTTCAATATAATGATCCTACATGTAAATTTGTAATTAGATAGCAGTTTAAAAAATAATAATTGCATCTAAGACAACACGACAAAAAAAGTAAATAGTTTATAACACACAGCACAGAACAAAGCATCAGCGAGTAGCACGTTATTAGGGTAGAGCAAACCATTACGGTAGAGAAGCCAATTAGTCAGTTGTTTCGAGTCTGCGTGATTATCTCCTCAGATAGAACTCCAACAGTTTTGCTCAGAATATCATCCAATTGAGCCATTGAGTTAACGAACCTTTTAATATTTCTCCCTCCGTTATCATTAGGTCGAAGCCATACAAAGATCCGTCCATTAGTAGATCCACACTTATCAAATTTAGCTGGGTACAGTTTATTCACCTTTCTAAGTGCGTAAAGTATAGTTGATCGAACAGGAATAAGATGATCGTTGAAATATAGACCACTTGGTTTTACCTTTCTTGCTGCTTGTATGATGTCATTTTTTAAGTCGCTATTCTGGAACTTAACCAATATGCTCCTACTGTCTGGAGACTGAGAGAGAGGCTTTCGTCCAATTCTAAAAACCTGCATTATCTCGTTCTGTCTAATTTTACATTTCAGTTTCTGTTTAATTGTAGTCGTCACCACTTCAATGAGGCTGTCATTAGGTCCAACCGTTGCCATTTCATTCCCAGAGAGAACAAGTGAAGATTCTCTCTCACGGCATTCAATAGCATCTAACCGATCAGTCAAAGCTAGATTAGCTTTAGTGACTTCGTGTAATTTATTTTCAAGATCTTCAATCTTTTTGTCTTTCTACTCTAGTCTATTCTCCAGTGCCTTCAAAGTGGATTCAAAATTGTATGTAATTAACATATGTAATTAACATATGTAATTAACATCTCCTCTGACAACTGATCAAGATTAGAAGTAGATTCATTATTTACCTCGGTTCGAGAAACAGAAGTTTTGCTATTCTTCCCAACACCAGGCAAAAGCGTAGATGTTCCATCAGAATCGCCTGTTTGATAATTTGTAGTTCGCATGTTGTAAAATTTAGAGATAGAATTTCTGTTACAGGGATAAGCAGTCTAGCACAACAGCCAAATAAAACTTCAGGCGAGAGCGACACAGGACACCACACGTCCGATCAGTGATGAGAGAGAGAAATGAAGATTTCACCAATATAACTCCGTTGTGGAGGATCGTCAGGCACACTAATGAAAATCCAGGTACACTAATGAAAATATTTTTGTTGCCATTATTAATTGAATGGATACACAAAATCTTTCATGCATTCCTTGATGATGATGGCAACTTGTCATCGGTTAATGGTGTTTCATATCTCAGATTGCTACAGGACATTATTTGATGCTAGTTTGCTATGCGATCTGATCATCATTTACTGGTTTGGCATGCAATCTATTTAGAATTTATTAGCAAATATAAAAGATACAAACAGTTATACGGGATACCAAATTTGTATAGTATTTTATTTCCTTAAATAATTATATACCATTCACATATGCAAAGCCTTATTATGGAAATACTTCAAGAAAATATCGTTATATAAACTACATCCTACCAAACTTATTTGAATATAAAGTAAAAATAAGCAATTAATATATGTTTATTTTTTATTTCTAATGCATTGTGACAATTTTATATCGTCTATATTGTTTGTTTTGTATCACAGTTACTTAAAAAGAAAAATTTTCATAATTATTAAAATAAAAATATTAATGCATTATCAGATCAAATTAACCTCACAGATCGCATACCAAACTGGCACCCATTATTTGGCCCATACTGCACCATTCTGCATCTCGTTCTTCACTTTGGTGGATGCAAGACGGCGCTCCACCACATTGAACAAATGCAGTTCTAGAATTTCTCATTGAAAAGGTTTGCGGTCGATTCATTAGCAGAAGAACGGAAAATTCCTGGCCAGCACACAATCAATATCTCAACCCTTTGGATTTTCACTTCTTGGCTGTTGCACAAAATCGAGTTTATATATGAAGAAGAATATTCCATTGTGTCTCTTAGGCTGAGTTTACATAGAAGTATCCGCTACACGGTATCCGCTACACGCTAGCCGCTGCATGCTATCCGCTGCACACTATCCGCTGCTCGCTACACGGTATCCGGGATATGGCGGTTTACATATAACTATACGCGTGCCCTGAAGGGGTCTCATTTTTTCACCGTCGCCAACATGGATACATCGGACGAAGAAGATTTTGCTCTCCTCTTGCTAGCAGAAGAAGGAAAAGAGATTGATAGGACGCAAAGAAGTGTATGGGTGAGACATCATTTTCAATTGCGATCTGAGCTCGGGAAATTCCACACAACATTTCAGAGCCTGATGGATCACCCTGACGAAACGCTATTTTTTAATTACATGAGGATGTCCTACGAAAGCTATCAAAATTTGAAAGATCTGATTCTGCCCCATATTCGACCAGTAGGATCAAACTGGAGGCCATCAATTTCAGGAGAAGAAAAACTTGTTTTAACAATCAGGTGAGTAAAAAATTATAATCATTATTCCTTTTATTAACATGTACCAAACTTTTTTATGAACGAATAAACTTCCAAATAATGCATATGATAAAAATATAAATCATGCAGTCCCCTGCATGATTCATACCATCTTTGTTATCTTTACCTCTTTTTAGGGGGCTCCTTTTTTTACTTATAGTGGCATATAGGTATAACAAGAATTTTCTGATGGATAATGATATTGAGACTGTATGGGCTGGTGAGTTGATGCGGGAGATGGCGTAGTGGGATGACTTGACATTGAAGACCTTGATGACGAGGTCATGTCCCAGTTGTAATTGACGCGATTGGTATTGAGGTGTTGCCGGAAACGTTTGAGAGAGTTAAGTATTTCCAACTGGAAGTCCAAAAAACAATCATCAGTCATTTCATCAACTTGAGGCATTATTGATTCGAAGAACTTCAGCCGATTAGATTTATGTTTTTCCTCCATTCGCGTACTTAAGGCCTTCATCAATCCAATCCGTGCGTTGTCAAAGTTATCATTAGTTTCTTTCTTTCTAGAATCTGCCGGTTTCAAAATGGGTTTTGGCGGATTAGGCTTGAATGACTTCGAAGTAGATGAATTGTCCTCGTCATCACTTAGGTCTTGAAAAATGGCTGACTGCTCTATGGCCTCTTCCAATAAGTTAACTCCGGTTCGTGAATTCCCGTCGCCTTCAGAATAACGAAATTCATCTAAATTAGATGTTGTAGTCCTTTTCTCTTTAACACGTTTTAGAAATTCCATCGAAGTTTCGAATTTCCATGGTTTAATGTCACCTTGGCCGCTTCCAGATACCTTCCTTTTCCGTCTCGAGATTGCATTGTTGAAAGCTCGGTTCAGGGCTTCCCAAGTTTCTTTCGCTGTCACACCTGGAAAAAAATAATATTAATAGCGAATATAATATATATCCGAGACCATAGTTATACAATTTATGAAGGACCATATTAAGAAGAGCAAAATCATTAATCATCTGTAACTAAATTATTACATTTTTATCTACCTATGCATATATTTATATGTTTTTTTTCTATTTCTACAGATATCTTGCAACAGGATCATCATTTGCGTCAATGTCTTCACCATTTCACATGTCAAAGTGTACGATTGCTAAACATGTCTATGAAACATGTGAAAAATTATGGACAGTACTTCAGCCCATTGAGATGCCCAAACCCACACAAAACGACTGGAAACAAAAGGCGCAACGTTTCGGCGACTTGTGGGACTATCCTTTTGCAGTGGGTGCAATTGACGGGAAGCACATAGCTTTAGTCAACCCACATGGCAGCGGGTCAATGTTCTATAATTACAAAGGATTTCCCAGCATTGTGCTAATGGCATTAAGTGATGCTGATTCTTGTTTCACCTTGGTAGATTGCGGTCAATTAGGAAGGGTTTCGGATGCTGGTGTTTTCCAGAATTCAGTAATATTTGATCTTTTAGACAGAGACCAATTGAACATGCCAAAGGAATATTTTAAAATAAGTACTTCAAATGAACAGATACCGTTCGTGATTGTAGGGGATGAGGCATTCCCGTTGAAGACATACTTGATGCGCCCTTTTGCAGCTCGTACCTTGAATGAGGACAGACGTATCTACAACTACAGACATTCCAGAGCCAGAAGGAGTGTAGAATGCGCTTTCGGTATTATGGCCAAAAAGTTCGAAGTTTTTCAACGCCCTATCCGCCACAAGCCGAGTAAAGCAGTTGTAGTTACTAATGCAAGCACGGTTCTTCACAACTACATCAGAAGACGGGATGGACAGACGGTTGATCACACGTCATCTGTTCAGTATGACATATTCCAGACTCCATCAGATGGTTTCAATAATCTCCAACCTCTCCATGGCACAAGGTTTGCTAACGATGCAATTGGCCTGAGAGACGCAATCACAGAATTTTTCTGTGATCCACATGGCAGTGTGGAATGGCAATACCAACATGTCTTCAGAAACGTACGACAATTGCCCTCAACTTAGATAATATTAATTAAATACAGTATCACATACCTTGACTGGGCGGCTTCACATCATTTTCAATTTCTTCCCAAGCCTGCTGGCGTTGATCTTTGTTTTTATAATCAGCATGTTCTGGATCCCACAGAAGAGGTAGTTGTCGAACTTTTTCAATTATTGTATTCCTGTAGTCATCCATGATAACAGTCTGACGAAATGGAGAAAAGAGATATTGTGCTCAAATATCATGGCTGATATTGGTATAGGTTGTATCTAGGTTACTGAATTGCCTTTTGTCATCACTTTCAAGTTTTTTTTTATAATATTAACACTATAAAATATTAACATAATATTAACACTAAGTTATTCATATATTATATATATGTGTATACATATTTTTATACATAAATATGAATATCAATAAATAATTGGATGTTCAATATTGTTTCATTTGTTCCTTCATTAACTTAATAAAATTTACTATTCTTGCCAAAATATTTTAAATAAATACCAGATTTCAAATGAAATATTTAAAAAAAATATTTGTATAAAAAGATTACTATTGAAGAATATTGTCAATTATAAAAATATGATCTTCATTAATTTAACTACTGGTGCCAAGAAATAATCAAGCTATTAATAACAACAGTAGTGATATTGAAATCTCTGAGTTTCCTGCGTTCCTACAAATTACTTACTTATATATTGTGTTAATAAAATCAGGAGACCAGTTAAATCATGTTGTTCAACTTTCTTTCACCTCTAAACTTGACGGTACACGCTACATGAAAATCGAGCAAATTCGATTCAGACTATCCTATCCGCTTTTGATGCTACACGTATTTTTCGGATAGTACACATATTTTTCGGATAGTTCCCTCTGATGTAAACAGCTACATAGTAATTCATTGGTACGATTCAAGCTATCCGCGTGCCTTCTCAAAACGGATAGCGTGTAGCGTGAGGTGTAGCTCTATGTAAACTCAGCCTTATACATAGTGTTTAAAGTTTCGCTGAAAGGTATAACCCGATGACCCCTAAGAAATTTGAAAGAATGTTTTGAAGTCTGCTTCGTTCTGTCTTCAGGCTGGAGGAGATCATTTTCAACAACTTCTGTAGGACCACAGGAGATGTGGTTCATATGATATAGCCAATAATAACAATAAATGTTTAATAATACTTTCTTTTCCATCATCGTGGTGTATCTATGATGACAATTGATGCATTAGAAGCACTTCTAATTCGCAATTTAAAAATGTCGTTTCTGATGGAACCCATGTGAGTCAGTGGATGTATTGTATAGTCCATAAGCTATTATTATGAGGTTATTTAAACTCAACGTTGAAGGTTTTATCAGGTTTCAAGCTTTCGAATAGAAAGATTTCTATTCATCATCAGGAGAAAGGTGGAAAACTTCGACCTGACAATGAATTTTATGACCAATAGTTGTATGTTGGATACGTCTTTCTATTTCAGCTATCTATCTTTTTGTTTATTATTATTAATTAATCTATTAAAAATCGAATTATGAAACCGAAATTTTATACTACTTATAGCTACTGTTGACAACATTCATTCTCTAGAAGAAATTCTACTTTCCTTATATTTGTAACAAGTTATAGAGGAGCGATAAAAAACGGTCAACCTCTATAACTACATATATGTCTAGTTCTTTTTGTTCATTTGTTTTGCACCTTATTATTATCATTATTATATTTTATTATATATATATTTTTATTATTATTACTATAATATTTATTTGTGTCCTCTATTCCATGTGTGTTCTCTATTCGTATGCATTACTTATTCTTATATGTGTCCCATTGATCCTATGTGTCTTGTTGTTTATGTGTCCTCCCGATCCTATGTGTCCTCTTGGTCCTATGTGTCCTCGTGGTCCTATGTGTCCTCTTAGACTTATGTGTCCTCTTAGTCCTATGTGTCCTCTTATTCTTATGTGTCCTCTTATTCTTGTGTCCTCTTGGTCCTATGTGTCCACTTGATCCTATGTGTCCCCTATGTGTTGAGTTTAAATAACCTCATAATAATATGGATTTCCCGTTGAGTTTGAATCTTTTCCATCAAGTCCATAAGCTGTATATCAAGTCCAATAGACTGATAGTTATTAACTTAATCACAATATTCAATCATTGGCTGCAGCAAAAATAATCAAAACCATACTGCTACACTGTGTTTCATCAGATAACGTAATTTTTTAATTGCGAATTAGAAGCACTTAAAAATAAGTCAAATACCATTATAGATGTATCACTTTGAAGGAAAAGAAAGAATTTTTATTATTATTAAGCATTTATTGTCTTATATCATATGAGGCACATCTCCTGAGGTCCTACAAAAGTTGTTGAAAATGACCCCCTCCGATGTGAAGACAGAACGATGCACGCTTCAGAACATTCTTGCATACTTTCTTGAGTCTTATTGTTATATTTTGAGCGGAGATTTGAGCACATTGTATAAGAGACTCATTGGGATCTATTTTTTTTATACATAAACTTATAAACTAGAGTTTGTGCAGCAGCCCATATGCGAGAGTCCAAAGAGTTGAGATCTGGACTGTGTGCTGACCAGGAATTTTATTTCCGTAATTCTACTAATCACTCGACCTCGAAACGTTTCCTTAAATTCTAGAGCTACATTTGTACAATGTGGTCTTGCATCCACTAAAGTGAAGAAGTTGCAGGCTGGGCCAAATAATATGCTGGAGCAATCAGAGTTTTGAAAACCATTAACTGGTAACAAGTTGCCTCACAAAACCGCTATTTATGTGGTTTTCGTTAATGGTCGAACTGAAGTTCAATGATAGAAACGGAAACTAAATGAATGTATGACGATGCTCCACCACGTGGTTTTGGTGCAGATGAAATCTGCTGAAAAGCTTTTCTGAGAGAAAAACTAGTGGTTTCTTCAAAGAAACTCTTCACCTCCTGAATCGCATTTTTTTAAGTTTTGTTTTCATTTGCTTTTTCTTATGAATAGAACCAGTTTCATTGAATAGACCACGAACTCTTGTGAACTTTTTCAAGTGGTAAGATTTAGCCACCCTTCCATTTATCTTGGGGAAGCATGAATTTTCTGCGTACTGTTGAAGAAGAAGGTGTTTTGGCAAACTACAGAGTACAGGACAATGCATTTCTTCTTAAATTCTAAAACATTTTTAAATTGAAAAACAATGCTAATATTAATAGGGTGATAGAAATCCACTCTCTAAGGACAAAATGGCTTAGACATAACACGACTTGAAGCAATTTAATTTCTCCCATTTCGCAATTTAAAAATGACGATTTTGATAGAATACAGTGTTCAAGCATGTCAAAAGCAATTAAAAATAATCAAATATTTGACATTTCTTCTATTTAGAGGATTAATCCATACATTTTTAATAATCAGTAGATTTATTTTTAAAAAGTTCTGACCTCAAGGGGGGGGGGGGGGGGGGGCATCTGCCCCAAATGCCCCCCCCTTGTATACGCGCCTGATCAGTATATGCAGAAAAATATATTGTAATCGAATTCACTGAAGGTAACCGAATAAATTGCTATTGATGAAGACCCACTATTTTTTAAGGGGAAGTACACTATTAATATAATATTTTATTTCATTAAATAATTATATACCATTTACACATGTAAAGCCTTAGTATGGAAATACTTAAAAAGAATATCCTTATATAAACTGCATCCTACTAAGCTTATATGAATATGACGTACCTAAAATAGTCAATTAATTTATGAATATACAGGGTGACCCACAAAAAAGTGTACCCAACTTAGAATCAATATAAATATCGTATTTATAAGTAGTTCAAAAATGAGTTGAAGTGAATTAAATTTTTTTCCATGTATCCATTTTACCACCGTCATTGCTTAAGATTGTACGTGTACGATATTTATATCAATTCAAACTTGGGTACACTTTTTATGTGGGTCTCCCTGTATAGCTCTAATGATTTTTAGACCCCCTTCACACTTGCGTTTCTCAACGCCACCTTTAAAAAAATGCTCATTTGGATGTGTTCACACTTGCCTTAGAAAAACTGCTCTTAATATTTTTCTCTAGTTATTATTAGGTTATCATTTTTTCTGGTTATCATTTTCTCTGGTTATCATTTTTCTTGCTATCATTTACTCTGGTTATCATTTCTCTGGTCATGATATGGAAAAAAGTAATTTAGGGTATGTTCTGAATTATCGAACAGTTCCACATTTTCGATCATCAACAAATAACGAGTTAAAATGTCATATCAATTATATACTTTTTCATATGATCGAATATGTGTAACTGTTCGATAATTCATAACTTACCTAACTATTACAACTCTATCACAATTGCCAAAGGACCCTTGTTACGTGGGTATAAAATTATAACCATTGTAGGCAATTATTTTTTTATTTTTCGTCAAAAGCATGGTGTATGTATGCAATCCCAGCATTGAAAAAAGGCTAATATGAACGGTACAATAGACATTCGTATCCTGATAAAGTTATAGCATTTAAAATTCTGCTCGTATTTTAACAGGGGACTGAGCTATTTTGCGTTAGAAAAAATGCTGGTAAAAAAAGGTGCAAGTGTGAATGGCTCCGTTAAAATCAATTGCAGCTAAACTTTTTGCCATGAGCATTTTTTTAAAGGCAGCGTTGAGAAACGCAAGTGTGAAGGGGGCTTTAATTTCATTTTTTTTTACTTTGAATGCATTGTGACAACATCAAACAATATTGTTTGTTTTGAATCACATATACTTTAAGGTCCTCTCCACTCTAAATTAAAAATAATCTAGAATTGCTTCAAAAATGTATAGCTAAGCTTATATAATATATAACAGTAAGCAGAATTTAAATTGATCAAGTATTTTGCTCACAATTGATTATATAAGAAATATTCACATTTCGCTTTTTTTCATTCTGAGATTCATAAGAAGATAAAGGCCCCATAATTGAGTAGGTAAGTTCATTCGTATATAAATGGTACATACCTATTCAAAAGCAGTGTTTTAGAATGAGCAGTTCTCTAGATAGGAAAAATGTTATGATTTATGATAACTATTAGTAAGAAATACTTAATTAGGTACTTGGATTCGTTATATGGATCCATTATCTTTGAATCAGCTTTGTTATTGTTTTGAATTGTCGGATCTAGTAGCCTATCGGACATGCGGGCTTTTTCTTTGCTTGAAATTCAGAGGGGTAGTATAAAAGAACGGAAACAAATCTAAAATTACATATTATAATAAAACAATAGAACCAAATTTAAAATGGTTTACAGTTTTATAATCAGTAGCTACAGGTTAAAATTTTCAGTGAGTGTGGTTTTGTATCCTATTATTTAAGAGTTACTTTCACACAACACTGAGCATCTATGAGTTAATTGATTTTTTGATTTGTTATTAGTAAAATAACAAATTTAATGAAACATATTTCTGTAATAATTATTCAGATATTTTGACAATTTTCAAATATTTAAAGACATGTAATGAATGCATGGATTTTTGATCAGTGGGAGCTGGAAACAAAGAAACGCTAGAAAAACAATTTCAAAGTTACTGAGTAAAGTGATCTTTGAAAGAAATTTTTCAACATGGAAATAAGATAATAACACTACTTCAGTTTCTAATCCTGAATTTAACAACAAAGTTAGTTTTTACAAATAAAAAATATTAATTACCCAAAGAGAAATTATTTAATAATAAGATGCAAAATCACACTCACTGGAAATCGTAACCCGTAAAGCTTGTGTTAGTACTATTATTTGAATTTGAAATGTTTGAAAAGAAAGTTTTGCATCTATAGATTTGAACCCTTTTGTCAACCCTTTGATTATTTAAGGGACTTAATGGGTTAAATGTGAAATAATATGATTCAACAAAGAAATAAATTAGTTAAGCATACTTCAACTTTAAATTCTGAATCTACCGTCAATATTAATTGTTATACTCCTTCATGCACAATTTTGGACTATACGATTAATATTATTGTACTTAATTCTTATGATAAATGTCTACAAGATGCATAAACAGAATCAAATGACTGGGAATCAAATTAACGATAATCAATTATTGTGTTTAACTATTATAAATTCATCTTTTCAAATTTATTAAGCAAGCAAATCATATAAAATGATACCATAAATTAAGTTAAAAATATTTCAATATTTGGTTGACATTTGTGTATCTTACAGCTGTTGTAGTATTTACCTTACAGTGTAATGTACGTGTCTATTTAATTCATCAAACTTGCTTTTAACTCGCTTTTAATAAATTTAATTATTATTAAGTAAATATATTATATTCAATTTTTATTCTAAGATTCAATGGCCAAAATGAGTATAATAATATACTTCTTTCATACAAAATTATACCCGTCATCTTTTCAACATTTGTTCAAATTAAATCACGATTTCATTGGTAACATAATCTATTATATTCAAACATTTTATATTACAAACACAAATGAATTAAGGCATTTTACTGCTATGTATTAGAATAATGTAAAAATAGAAAGTTATATGATAGTTTAAATGTGAGATATTCTGAATATTACGCTATTATAGCTTAAAAGTCTGCCAATAGCGATGGTAAATGGGAAAAATGTTTCATTGCAATTCTAACCAGATTAAATGTATTGAATTAACTGTGAATGCCAACGTCTCTCAAACCACATATTTTTATTCTCAATAACTAAGTTCTATTTCATATCTCAAGAAGACATATCTTATTCTACATTTTATATACTCAGTAAGAAAAATAACCAATGAATAACCTATAAGATTTGCAGCAAGATTTGCGTTCTTCCAAAGGTTGTAATCTATATAAAGTGGTACAGTTAGGTACTGGCATCAGTGATGTACTCGGCGGTTACTGCACCGGAGACAGGTGAGATGGAACCTGATAGTTAAAAATATCATTTTAATTCCATTAATAAGGTATTAGAATAAAAATGCAGAGGTATTTACATGGAAAGAGCCGCACACACGCGGATTTGTTTTAGTCTTTCCACCAGACTTTTTGCTAATCTCCTCCTATGATACCTGCATGTATCATGGATACCAATTAAAATAAATATTAATTATATCACTTTTTCTTATATGGTTAAAATGTCTCGTGGAAAAAGTAGGAGGAGCTTAGCAAAACGTCTGGTGAAAAAACTTAAAAACCCTGCGTGTGTACGGCCCTAAGTAGAGAAAGAGTCACTGTCATGAGATCAAATTCAGGAAAAGATAATTTTAGTAAAAGAAATGTTTAATGAGATATTGAAGACCTGTTATTCTTTGCTTTATAGTCTATTTATTAACCTAAAGCAGTTCTATTTCTAATGAAAGTCTTCTCTTTTGCATGATATTTTGCAGATGATGAGGGTGGGAATAACTTTGTCATGTTTTGCAGCTTTCTTCGTAGTTGTTAGAGGTAAAAATAAGTGATGTTACTTTTAGCGATAACATTAAATTGTTATTTAGTTATCAATTGAATTAAAATATACTTTGTAACGTAGCTTAATTATTTTATTGGCTACAATCTCTAATTTCGTATTTAAGTCTAGCAGCAGTATTAAAAACTTGAATCAATTTACAGTTGGAGGCTATGAAATTCTGCCTAAATTCAAACAGGGAGAGAAGTAAGTAATTTCATTTGTTTTTAGATTAATTACACTTATTTTACTTGAAATATAATTTCTAAAATGACTAAATTAATATATCGGTAGAAATAAATAAATAAGAAAATATAAATTTTCATTAAGATATCATAATTATAACTTTAAGCAGTGTGTAGTTTATTATTTCTGAATGAGAGCAATCTGATGTGACCTATTATTATTTGTAAATATTTACTAATTCTTCATTATTATCCTATCGTATTAATGACCACTTGCATACCAATTTTAAAATACACAGAGTCCTGTTAATTTACTTTAAGGTGAAATATAATTCAGTATTTTTTAATAATTGGCACGTTGATTATAAACTGCAATGGTGATCACAAACTTTTGAAATAATTATCTGCATTATAATGACTGCAGCAATTAATAGTTCATTTCTAATTCTGAACAATTTAGAAAGACTCTGGAAAATGATATGATTTTCAGTACTCCAATTATTACAGATAGCATGGCAGATTTACGAGGGGAAATTATAATATTTGCTGTGATGTTATCACATACTCAAAAGATAGGAAACGAAAAACTTGTGAAAATTTTAGGAATGAAAATATTTTTCTCACCGTCTAGAAATATTGACATTGGATTCTGTGTTTGAAAGTCAAGAAAGAGAAACTTTTGTTCGAACAATCGAATCTATGGTGAGACACCCCATGGAGGAACTTAGGCAGCGACTGTAAAGCATTGAAAAATGGTGTAGATAACACCATAAAATGACTTACTGCATTGTTTATAACCTTATTGTTAATTCAAGTGATTCTACTGAACTCAATATTGTCTGGTTGGAACATTATGAAGTAAATGTGTATTTTTCAAAATTTCGTATTTCAGAAAAATTATTTCCATCAAAAAAGTATAGTACCAATCAAGTTGAATATTTTTTTACCATCTCAAGGACAAAATTAAATGTTAAGTAAAATGAAAATTTAGCCACTAAATATATTTTTAGTATAATATATCTATTGAAAAGACCAAGAGTCTGGCATTTTCGTAAAAATGAATGTATGAAAACTAGAGAGAATGAAGAAAATCGTGTTTCTCTCTTGGTGGGATGCCTCGACAGTTCTTTTTATTGAAAGTTACATATGAAATACACTCGAACAGTGATGGAGTAAATTAAGTAATGGAAATATATCCGAGGAGAGCTGAATATTGTCTTCTAACACAGTAACAAATCATTTCCAACGGATTGATCTCGGATGTCTACGATGTGCTTCTCTTTACCACTTCTTTCCATAGGATAGAGCTTTTGATATCTTTCATCTTATCATTTTTTTTCATAGGATAGATATGAGGATATACTTCACTTTATCATTTCTTTCAATAGTATTGGTTTCGAAATATCCTTCCTTTTGTCACTGCTTTTTATAGGATAGATCCTCAATATCCTTATTTTGACAGATTTTATTCTTATGAATAGTTTCTGACGTCCTCAATATCCTTCTCTTTATTACTCCTCTCCATTTGATAGATCCTGGACGTCCTCAATAGTTTTTTCTTTATCAATCCTACCGCAGGGTAGATCCATGGCGTTCTTAATATCCTTCTCTTAATTCCACTCCTCTCCACAGGATATATTTCAGATGTCCTCATTATCATTCCTTTTATCACTCCTCCTCATAGGGTAGATCTCGGAGGACGATTGCTGAAGGTTGCCGTGGAGCAGTGGAAGCCACACACAATCCTGAGCACTCTGCCAGATGGGACACTTACAGCATCGGGTCCAGCACCCAGTCTGTTACATGAAATATCCAAGATCCTCAATTTCAGGTGAATTTCAATGTCCTGGTAAGCTAAATCAGTGATTAGTCCTATCCATTAATTATCTGCAATAATGTATCTTAAATACTACTACCTGTAACACACATAGTTTTAATATTTTTGAAGAGGAAATCTCTCTCTCTATATATATACATTATGTCTTAAAAATTTACTATACGTTGAACCTAAATCTGTTCTCACAAAAAGTTTGAATGTTAGTTAGAGAATCTCTGATTCTCTAACCATACCGATTCAATTTCATGGAAAACTATACACTGTACCTATTTTATACCTCACTTTATTAGAGGTTTTTGACAGAAACACTTCGTTGTAGAGTTCCGGTCTGATTTGATTGGGTCCATAATACGTTTTTCGATGAGTGAATTTTAATTAATATAAATTTTAAGATACGTTAGTATCTCAATGTAGTTTGACAATTCACTTTTCTCAGAGATGTTGGAATAAAAAACTGTTTCGAGTGGAAATTTTCTATCAGCTTATTCATCTTTTTATATCAACATTGACAATGAAACATAAATTTATCTGAATACAAATTTTGAATATTGTTGAAGTTTTCATGTGTATTGACGCTGAGACTTGAATCCTGAAAACAAAAAACAAACGGATGTATCATTTCGGGAGAGATACTCCCACAACATAAAATAAAAATTAGATATAAATCATGATTATAATATGAGTGGGAAGCAAAAACCATGGAGGGAATGAATTTGTACCGTGGATTTTCCTGTTCGTTCGCACTTAAAAGAGAGAGAGAGAGGACACAGGCTCTAACTAGATGTCCTAAGAGACACATACCTTCATAGCTTTTCATTTTTTGATAACGATCGATTTCTCCTAAAATAATAGGTGAGATATGCTTCTAGAAGGAGCTTGCTTTTAATTGAGAAGAAGGAGTGGAGATGACAAAGTTATAAACCTTTGATTCATCGTAACTGACATCTGATCAGAATAAGCAACAGATGATGAGATCTAAAGAATAATATAGAGATGGAAGATTCACATTAAGCGACCTATATGAATTTGGTGATGCATCCTCAAAAAAGCTGCTCGAACAGGAGAAATACATGCGCCCTAAACCTCCAACTTTTGTGTGAAATAAATTAAATGACAAAGGAGGATTCAATTGGATAATACCTTCTGTATCCCATCCATGTTATTGAAGAGAAGCACCAAGGATTTGTGGCGAAAATGTCCTATTGCTGTCAATCGTGTGTATCAGATGAGTGTTCGGTATTTTCTGAAACAACTCCATAGAGTGAATGCCATAGTTTATCAATAGTAGGTAGGGGGGATAAAGATCAAATAAACCTTTTACTGAACTCCATTTGGTAATCTCCTGGTTTTGAACGCTACTGCTCTCAAAAGAGAAAAATCTCTTTCACTCAAGTAGAAAGATGCCATCACCTCAAAAGTCAATAGCAGTCATTAGGAAGCGAAGTAACCAATATTCTTTGATTAAAAGGCACGCAAAAATATATTAGACGTGTAATCGATTGAGTTTATTTAAAAACTCAGTATTAATATTCGTTTCACACAACTTCCAAATCAATGAAATAAATTATGATTATAAATTTCCAATAACTGGTACAAATATTTTCTTCCTACAGGCATATTTTTGAAAGAATTTATTGCTTCAAACTTATTTTATTATTCTAGTAACTATTTAAAATTAGAGATTAATAAAGTTTATTTTCATTATACTTGAAATAAAGGTATCCACATATTACTATAATTTTTTTTAATATATATTTAATGAAAATTTCTGCATTTAACTTTTTAAAATTCATATATTGAATTAACTGATAAAATTCAGCAAAATCATTTGTAATATTTAGATTTTTTTAATGTATTTTCTACGAATACATATTTTATAGCTTTAAAATGAATAAACTGAAGAAAATTGAACATAAAAAGTTTATATTGATCGTAATGCTGCACAGTGTGAATTCAACAGGTATGAGTACATCCGGTCAGTGGACAACACCTGGGGTTCTCCTTTAGCTAATGGAACTTGGCAAGGAATGATTGGTATGACCATGCGAAAGGTAATTCCAAGTCTGTTAAATTCCCTATCAGGAATAGTTTAAAAACAAAAGGAATCACATATGAATTGCTTTCTTGTATCTTTCAGGAAGTAGATATGGCCCTCGGACCATTTGGACTTTCCGAGTCTCGCACGAAGGTGGTTAAGTTCACCATACCTATTCACCACGATGCCGTCCGAATTCTGATGAAAAGACCAATACCAGTGCCAGATCCTTGGGGGTTTCTCATGCCTTACGATTACTATGTTTGGTCAGCCATAGTTGGGACTTTTTTAATTGTCTCTTTCTTCAGTGCTATTGCTGTTAACAAAATTGATTCGAAATTAACTCACGAAAACAACAATCGAAAAGAAATTCCAGGATTCATCGGATCTTACACAAAAATGATGTGGAATCTTTACTCTCTCTTCCTTCAACAGAGTGAGAATCAAACTTAAATAGCTTAAAACATTATCATTCAATAAATGAAATTTTTAACAAGATTCTAAACCTAAAGTGTATTAAAACTATAATTGCTTGACAATCAGGGAAAAAGTAATATCGAGATTAATTTCCAGGTATAAAATGGTGTCCGAAAGGATCTGTGACGCATTGGATTTTGTTCCTGTGGTTTGTCACGGCTGTCGTTATGATCAAATCCTACAATTCGGCTTTAACTTCCCTGTTAGCTGTACGAACTGTTCCAATTACTGTCAACAACCTCGCTGATATGGTGCACAAGAGTGATCTGGATATGATATTTGAAGCAAACACGGCTCTATCGGAGTACTTGACGGTTATTATAACTTTTCATCTTATTACTAGAAGATTAATTTTTTTTGTTGATATACATATAGGGTGGGCATTAAAAATGTGCAATTTAAAAAAAAGTAATACAATCAATATGACTTCAATACATAAATCGAAATAGGAGAAATATAGTTTTCTGAAAATACTCTTAGATCTATGTTAAAACTCTGTTTTGAAGAACGATGAGAACAGTATATTCAAACCGTATTTCATCATGGCTGATATTCGAAGGAACAACTTATCTTCGCAGTACAGCAGTTTCTTCTCTCCAAAAGTGTTACTGCTGCCCAATGAGCATTCAAGATCAGGTTCAACACTCATAATGCTCCTTCTGTAAAAGTTATTAAGCGGTGTGTCAAAAACTTACCGAAACATCTGGAAGACTAAGAACCGTATTGACAGAGAAAAGGTTGAAACAATCAGGGGTACAGTTGAAATGACTTCTAATTCATCAGTTATACAAATTTCTCAACCAGTGGCGGTTAGTTATGAATTTGCTTGAAAAACTCTCAAGAAGGAGTTGTTGTTGAAACCCTAGAAAATCCAAATAATTCTTCAAAACTGCATGCATCAGATTTCGACACAAGAAGACAATTTACTTCGTCACTTATTGAAATAATGAAATGAACCCAAGTTTCATGGAAGAACTTATCATATCAGATGGAGGTCACTTGGGCTAGTCGAAACTCTGAAAATAGTTATGCCTCACTTTTTCAATCTGAACGAGTCATAGTTCAATAGTTTGTTGTGAAGCAACTGACCATTAGGGAGCAGGGAGAGCGCATCCAGGGAGTATCTACGCGAGGAACGTATGAGGAATGTGGGTCTAGATCAGCGGCTCCCTATAGGTGGTCCCGTGGACCCGTAGCAAGGGTTCCGCGCAATAAGCAGCAACAGTAAGTCTGGAATTGGGTAGTTTTGATAGTAACAGTTTTGTATTTAATTACTTAAATGAATCACTATGTGTTATTTCATATTTTTGTGGTTATAAATTTATCCCATTTAAAATTGTTTTGGTTAGTTTAACTTCCGACGTAACAGAGGAAGGATGTGTCTTAGTATTTTTTTAAAATAATTTTGGCGGTTTATTATGCATATATTTTGTAAATTATATAAATGGGCTTTGCTGATGTGATACCATTATAACTTTGGGGAAACCAATTTATTTTTCATAATCCCACTCACTATTTCTATAATCTCTCTGACGACTCCCAATTATGATGATTTGACATCTATCAAAAAACAACGCTCCAGTCGATAACTATTGCAACCAATTACTAGGTACTCATTATAATTATATGGTTAAAAATAATTTTAAATCAAGTAAAAGCATTCCAAAATTTAGTTTCATAGCTTTCGAGAAACAATAATTAATTTATTTAGTTTTTATTTTATTTATCATTTATTAGTAGTAATTACTAAATACCAAGTGTTATATATAAATTTAGGTTTAATACATTTGTAGTTTCAATATTCCACCTAAAAACTTTTTAAATTGAATAATTAGTTTGATAAAATGTTTAAAGTACACGCGCTAAATTATCCTTTTATCTCAGGGGTCCACAGCTAATTTTGTTTTCTATGCAGGGGTCCCTGAAGAAAACGATATAGGGAACGGCTGGTCTAGATGATCCCAATACTCTTCAGGAAGGCAATGACTTCCTGAGGACAGGTCAATAGTTGTTACAGTGAGTTTGTGTTGTGAATGATCCGATTTTGTTGTAATAGTGTTGGACGTGTGTGAGATTTTCCCCCGCATCCGTAGACACAGATTCGAGTCGGCCTTCCCAATTCAGTGTTTCTAAAAGAAGGGAGAAAGGGTGATGCCCACATCAAAGTCGTGACAGGGTGAACCTGTTATTACGGGGTAGGTGGACTTCACTAGAGTCTACAGGAGGTCCTAACTCCCAAGAGGGAGTTAGGGGTAAGGAGGAGAGAGCTCTGTCTGTGACTGTAGAGTGGATGTGTTTTTGTAGTGAGGTGTTGGGTAGAGTGTCGAGAAGTGTTGAAAATGTTTTTTTAGTGTGTGGCTGGTGGGACATGAATGTTGCGTGGTACCCTTCGCTCAGTTTGTGCGTAATATAAAAGATGAGGAGCCTAGTGTGGAGGTGTAGAGTGTGTACTTTGCATCCCTCATATCCATCTGTAAAGCGAACGGGAAGACAGGTGTCTCCTCGTGGAGGTGGGTGTTGACTGTGTACATCCTGTGGCCATCCGAAGTGCGGTGTTTAGTGTAAGTGAGTGTCCTGTTGGATGTATTGGGCGGATCATAGTTTAGTGCGCAGTTACGTCGTATGAAGTCATTGGACCATAGAGATATGAAGATCTGCTTGGTATTGCAGTCACTGTTAATTCAGTAAGTTATTCAAAGATTCTCAATGATTCTTTTTTCATTTAGTATCAGAAGAATAGATTGATCATAACCATTCTCAGCAAGACGGTGCCACATGACACGGTTCTAGGAAATTTAGGTCTTGGAAAATTCGGTCTCGGAAAACTTGGTCTCATTTTATAATGATGTTATTAAAGAACAATAATAGAAAAAGTTTTAAAAATGAATACTAAAATGCTGAGTTTATTTATCAAAAACAGATAGCACATTAACCGGTGTGAAATGAAACGTAATATTTGTAATTTTGACATTTATTTAACGTGAGATTTGTGTGGAAAATTCAGTCTCGGAATGCTCGGTCTCAGGTATAAATAAAACTTATTATGAATTAGATGTACCGCCCCAGAACCCTCCTGCCAGATCATTAAACAATCATGAAGTGTTCAGTACAACAAACTAGCGGATAATTTATTTATATTTCTGTGACCGAAATTTCCGAAACCAAAATTTCAAGATCGAATATTCCTTGAACGAAATTTCCATGACCAAAATTTCCGGTCACCACATGCCACACAGCACGAGTTTCAATGGCTGTTCTGAGGAATAAATTTCCTGGCAAGTGAATTTCAAAATTGGCTGATGTTGAATGGGCGCCCATGGGGCACCTAACAGTTCCTGATATTTATGTAAAAAGCAAAGTATACAGTAACAACTACAGACCTCAGGCAAACATCATGGAAGAAATCAACAGAATGGATTATGCAACGCTACAGAGAGTCGTGTCATTGACCATCAAAATACGGAATGAAAGCTCTGCAGTTCATGGTGGCCATTCAGCGTCTGAAATTTTCAAAAAGTAAAGTAGCTTTGTGAAAAATAGGACTGTAACTTAAAATGGTTAATTATTTTTTCATGTTAATCAATAAATCCTACGTGTAATAAGCATTTTAAAACTCACCATTTTTAATGCTCACTCTGTAGTGATGATAAGTTATAAATCTTCAGAGCTCTAGTTTGTGATTGATCGACAAATAAAGATTTTCTGAAAAAAAAAATAATAACTACCCTCACAGAAAGCGGACACTGGAATATTTGGAGATTTAGCTAAAGAAAAAAGCAGATTGTCATTCAGAAAACTGAGCAACTTGTTCAGCATCGCACCGACAACAGACGTAGCGGCGAACACGGGAGCGATCCTCACTGAGGAAACCGGCTGTTTCATCATCTACTCCGAGAGTTTTTCAAATAAAGGTGAGAAATAACAGAGGAAGTTAATCAATTACGTTGTAATCTTTTAATTCGGTTGTCAATTTTATGAACAATTCATTTAGTCACGCCTTTGACATTTATTACTTTTATTATTATATGTAGCAATTGATTAAATAAAACTTTTTAATTCATCAAGATGAAGTTTAACGTTTTCTTATGACGTTGCTTTTATAGATCTATCATGGAAGTTATCGTATTGAAACTATATATATCTGTAATACTTTCAGAATATTTTGAATTGATTGATCGGTATGTTTTAAAAAAAATATTTCTCAAATTTAATAAATAAATTCTTGTTTACGAAAAAAGAATCATCTATAAAAAATAATTTAAGCAACGCCCTCTATCAGTCTTTCGTATAATCCATTATTATATAACAATAGATGTATTTTATTTGAAACTACATAAACTGATTCCTACCGAAATGTTTTATATTACTGTATTACGTAATCAATGTTTATCTATCATATTATGATAAATATTAATGTTCTATTTATTGGAAATTACAATCTTGAGATTTTTTTGCCCTTTGAACTATAAAATTGTCATACTTTTCTAGGCTGACTGAAGTTGGCCATTCACTTTTAAAATTGAAAAAATAGCGGAAATGTATTATCTAGGTAAAAGCAAGTGAAGGAGGGGGGAGTGCAGGTGGGGGAAGTGATAGAAAGTTAATTTTGTAATAAAAACTCTCAGGTACTTGTGAGTTCATCATGGCGAAGGAAACCTTTTGGCCTTTGATGTTCTGTCTGATCGGTCCTTTGGACTCACCAATTACAGACTACCTAAACGTGTAGTAAGTTTATTATTTTCTGTTTATGGACATTTACAGACATTTTATTAGTGAGATTGTTATTTCGGTGACTGGTATGTTCCACCCCGGTATATACCACTCTGGTAAATTCCACCCATGTAAATATCATCTCAGGTATAAAGACACAATTTATTATTTCACCTAACGTTAGGTTAGTGGTTCTGTCGGGGAGTATCGAGGGGTAGGGGTGTGCCCCCAGTGAGATTCGATAGTGACAAAGTGTCCACTTTACTGAATAATATGAACATTTTTTTGAATTACCTTCCTACTTTGCATATAAGGGCCACATCTGTTACTAGTTGTTCACCGGGGTGGAATTTATATGGATGGAACTTACCGGCATGGAATATACATAGAACCGGTATTTCTGTCTTTTTCAGTATTGCTCAGCTTCTGGAAGCAGGATTTTACTCGCGATGGATGCTGGATCAAGTCGCTAACTACTCTTCTTGTGCGAAAGCGCCGACCAAATTTACCATCACGGAGTCCTACGATCTCACAGGACTTTGGGTAGGTTGATAGTCAAATTCAAAATCCTATTAGAAAAGTGAATGTTTTTTCAATCTTTGAAATAAGTATATCTGATTCTATGCTATTAATTCACAAATCATGGAAAAATTACATAACTTCTGGTAGTTTAATCATCCGTGTTTTGTTTGAAAAAATATTCATATATTTGTCTCATAGATATTTTATTTCTAAATTTAATAAATTTTGAATTTTCCCTTCGATATTTGTTTGGGTAAATTGTAAAAATTGAAATTCGGAAAATACAAGCCAGTGCAATTACTTTACTAATGTGCAATTAGTTAGAACTTAACTTTTTGTGTCCTCAGGGTATGTTCGTACTGCTGTTCTTGGGTCTGATAGCGAGTCTGTTGGTGTTCTTCTACGAATTGGCCACCTCTTATTTCCGATGAAATGAAACCTGACGTCAGTTACATACTTCTGAGAATAATTCAAAGGACAAAATTTGTTTAAAAATTGTAGTACCAACGGATCTGTATGTGCAGAATATAAAATATTATAGTCAATTTAATTAAACGATTATAATGATCATTAAGTAATCTATTTTCAAATTTGAAATTGTTTGAATCATATATCAAAATTTATATTTGAAATCGCATCCATCAGAATGTAGCAAATTGGCTCCTGCATTTAATGAGATCCAAACCTATGAATTCAAAGCATATGTTCAATATAAAAGAACAACAAAAGAGTATCAATAACCTTAATGTTTTTCTTTACTAAATGCTTCGAACCAACGGTTTCAAACCATATTCTAATAGACTATTCTAATTATACAGGTGGATTAATTGTGGGTGGGGAGATAAATGGAGGATGGTCTAGAGTAGTGTTTCTTAATCTTTGGTTAGTTTCTTCAGGCGTAACCCACATAATTATTATAATTACCCAATAGCCAGTTTCTTGGAAATGTTTAGGCATAAAAAATGGCCCAGTTGCGAAATACGACTTTTTCTAATGGAAAATAAGTTTTTTTGTGTGTTTTTAATGATGGCTGTCATGAAATACGACACCCAGGACGACACCTTCCAAATATAAAAATTATATTCGACACCTCGATCTATGTAACTATGATACAAAAATTTGTTATTATATTTATTCTAATTATTATTGAATTCAAATGATTTCCTTACTAATACTTGAATTTAAATTAAGAGGAGTCGGATTGTTTTAACATCGTCTCTATATAGCTGTCATGAAAAGAGACTCCCCTGAATTTCTCCCCTTAGGAATACTGAAGAGATACGATTTAATTGCCATGTGAGGAATCGGATCAATGAATTTAAAAGACGGCCTTTATACTCCAGTAGCGAAACACGACTCCTTGCAAAATATAATAGGATAATAGCATGGTTTGGTTATGATTATGGTATGATTAGGTTAGGATAGGAAATTTATACATATAACTAAAACCACGATTTAGAATGAACTACATTTTTAAATGAAACCTAAACTAAGTTTTAGTTGTCTCTTTATCACATGTCAGAATAATTAAGATCGAGGAGTCGATCTGATCGAATTTTTGTATTTCAACGGAGTCGTATTTCGCAACTGGGCCTAAAAAAAACTGTTAATACTACTGTTAATGTAATAAATAGTAATAAATATTACTAAATGGCTATACTTCAAACAAATAATCTTTTTTAGATAGACTTTCGAAGTGCTTTTATTGTGTTTGTATTACAAGAAATGTAAGTACCACGTCTGATCTTCTAGAAAATGAATTAGTTTCCTCTAAATTCTTATTCAAATATCACTAGTGGGGTCAAAGTATTGCAAAATGAAAAAAAACACTGTAAATAGTAACAGATATCACTAAAGGGCTATACTTCAAACAAATAAGGACTTTTTAGGAAAGTGTTATGTGTAACCGGCTAATAGTATATATACAAAAAACTACTATAATAACTACGTTACCATATAAAATATTTAAATTACTCTTCTTAAGGTATTTTACCCACAGTTTAAGAATTAATTCAGAATTATCGAGTTCCCTATTATAATAAATAAAATGGGTTGGTGAATTGATTGGAGAATGAGATTGGAATGAGTTATACAGTAGTAATATCACCTACATATTGCAGCAAAAACATAGAACAGTACAGTGCTTGAGTCTCTATATCTTCACAGAGCCAGCAGCATGTTATGATTTAACATTTTCTTAGACCTTTATATCTTGATGTATTTCGTTTATATTTTATTTGATAAATACAATTAATTTATGTTAACCTAGTTGGTGAAAATAAAAAAAATCGCAATCCATTCAATTCAGGAGTCCTTGTCGAGATTAGTAGAGTTTGTCGACAATTGCGACCTAAACTTTTGTGAATGAAAATTTAACACCCAGTAGCAATATTCTTGTATGGGCCTTGTCTCAGATGAAAATGAAGTGTCCACCAGCTCTGTCAGGCTGTAATTCTAAAGACAGCAAAGCTTTTGTTTGGGGAAAAAATGTCTCGGTGGGTGGCAGAAACGCCAAAAAGCAAATTAGTAATTGTCCTCAGATGAAAGATTTTCGTAATAACTACCTAAAGGAACCTCTAAGGCCCCCTTCACATTTGCGTTTTTTTACCACCGGGTAAAAAAAAATCATCTTGACACGTGTTCACACTATGTGTTTTTTTAACACTGAAAGAAAAATCATGCAATCTTTCTTCTCTCATTTAGTACATTCTTTTGAATCTTCCTTCTTTCACAAAACTTTCTTCTCACAACTAGTATAAAAATTATTATAAATTAAGAATGACAAATTAACCTACGGAACAACCCCTCCATTTCCATTACCTACCTATCAACTATACTACACACATTCGAGAAGAAACGCACACTGAGAACTAACAATTAGGAAAAAAAGAGTAATTTGGCATGATGAGGTATGTTCAGAATTATCGAACAGTTCCACTTTTTCGATCATCAACAAATAACGAGTTAAAATGTCCTATTATATACTTTTTCTTATATGATCGAAGATGTGGGACTGTCCGATAATTTATAATTTACCTAACTATTATAACTATATCACTCGTGATCATGCCCTGAGATGTCACGGACCCTTATTACGTGGGCATAAAATGATAACCATTGTAGACAATTATTTTCATTTTCAATTTCGTCGAAAGTACTTTGAATGTATTCTTTCCCAGCAGAGAAAAAACGCTAATGTGAACGATACAATAGACATTCGAATCCTGCTAAAGTTCTAACGTTTAAAATCCTGCAAGTATTTTGGAAAAAAAGGTAAATAAAAACTGGTAGAAAAAAATAAAAATTAGCGCTAGTGTGAAAAGTTCTGTTTGAAACAGTTGTAGCTAAACTTTTTTTTTCTTCATGCGTCGTTAAAAAACGCAAGTGTGAGGAAGGCCTAAGTAAATAAATCTATGTTTAAGTTCTCGTTTATCTTTTTTTTTCTTGCTGTATGGTCTTATCTGTTTTCAACCATCACGCCCTTTACATCTCTGCTTGACGTTGTTACCCTACTTCAACCTAAAGTTGCACACAGAGAGAAAACAGGTTGCCAGCGCGCTCGTTGCCTGCGCCTGGTGGTACCGGAAACCAGCGCGGGAAGGTGTTCACAGAATACGCAGGAAAGCAGGTAGTTGCAAATCAACTGATGAGCTGTAACGTTGTGAGCATAGTAAATAAATAGTAAAGTATGCTAAGTATTGGAACATCCGAAAATACTACACGGACGTGACATCGATTAAAACTGGTGACATCAAACAAGTAATTTCCAAATACGAATTGTGCTATTATTCTGTTAAATGTACATTTTCATGGATATTAACTTATATAAAATTTATTTTTATCACGTTTTACAATCTATTCCCCTATAATATTAAACTTAATAGCCTTCAAACTCTCCAGTAGAGTAAAGGTGCCTGAAGGATCTAAGATACATTCGCATTTATCTGATTAAATAAGAATTTCCTTCGTCAAATTGTGCTTAAAATAACCTTTTACTATAGGCAATCAAGCTTATATGTTAGATACTTGGGATCCTGAAGATCAGGGACCTCGAGTGTACCCCAACTGAAGATCAGGGCATCAGGCACCCCAATATTCTAAACACACCCAACTGAAGATCAGGGACCCCGAGTGTAAGGATAGGTTAGGTTAATAATTGTGATAACAATAACATCAATACTATTTATTAAAATATAAATATAAAGTTCTATTTCCGCTACATTAATACTAATTATTAAAATATAAATATAAAGTTACAGTATTGTAGTTTGTTGTATTCTCTAGTTTGTTGTACTGCACACTTTATAATTTATCAATGACCTGGCAGGGGGGCTCGGGGGGCGGAACGCCCCCCTAATTATATATATAAAATGTATTTCCAGTTTCCGTGATAAAAAACTACATTACGGATATCTTTGATCACAATTGAAGATCTGGCACCCCAATATTTTAAACCACACCCAACTGAAGATCAGGGACCCCGAGTGAAGCCACCCTAAAAATATTGGCTTCAGTAGATCCGATACTTGTCATTCAAGTGCGTCATTGTAAGTACAATAGGTTACTAGGTACCAACTTACATTTTACAAGTTTGCTAATAAGCCAACTTAAAAGTGTCAGCCTGGTATTAAATATATTAAGGTTATCTAGGTTCTGAAAGTTAACCAAACATATTGTTTATCGACATATTCAATCTATTTACTTGTCGCACCTATATGATTCTCATTTTGACATTACTTCATCTGATTTTGTGTGACGTCATTTGTTTACATCGTTTCTGAAGACCGGATCAAGTTCACCGTCAATGAATTTGAAACTTACTATACTTCTCTATTTATTTACTATTGATATAATAACAGTATTGCGTTCGTTCATATTCGAATTATTATAGTGATACAATTTTTCGATTTACCACAAAAAAAAACTCGAGTAGTTAAGATAGGCATTAATAAAAGAAAATTATCCATAATAATCAAACTAAAATATTGTTAATTATTTAAGGGTATCGAATTTATGCGGATTTAGCGATATTTAAAAAAATAAGACAAATAGATCATGAGTAGTGTTGAGAGAAGTTAATATTGGATTTTCTACAATTATTTTACCGTCGCAGATAGATAATTTCTCTAACATCTATTATAATCACAATTCGGAAACTAACTAACGTCAATTATATTTTACCTACTAAGGTAAAACAGAGTCTTAGTGCATTCGTGTTGCAAAACTCTGTATCTGACATGATATTTCAAAATGTATTTCACACAAGACCTTACTTCATTGAATGTATCAATCAGGATAAATATCATATATGTTGAATATATCGCCACATAGGTAGTTTGTGCTTCTCATTGAATTTCAGTATATTTGAAATATTAGGAACGCGTATTAACATAATATATTATCAATAATCTGTAAGCTTTTAATAATATTATAAACCTATTCATCTATTCTTCGTATTTCAAAAAAATGAAGTAAAAAGCTTTATCTAACAATTTTCAAACTCAAAATTATGCAAATTTTCAGACTGTTTCTTATACAGGAAATCTTGGTACAAGAGGCTGTCTCGATCTTCTTCTTCTATATATTTTTTTTCTCGTTACAGCTGTCTGTATATAGCACAATGAGGTGCCATGGCAGTAGATCATAGATAACAGTTCAGTATATAATATTTTCTGTGAATTATACATATACAGTGAAAAATTTAGGAAATCCTTTTTATTTATTATAGGTAAAAGATACCTGATAATATTGCCTCCAAGATGATATAAAATTTATAATGCTTAATTAAAGATATAAATTATATGAAACAATACTGACTATTATCGTCTATCAAAAAATTCATTTCATACAATCGTCTATAAGATCAAGAAATGTTATTCGTCCAATATTTATTGTATTTTAATTAAATTTATTTCAGGAAAATTTAATTATACTTCATTGTGAGTTAACGAAATGACAGCATACACCGATGAAAGTACAAAAAATGATTTATAAACTAATTATGATAATAATTTAACTATTTACTCTATAAATATGGAAAAATGAAGCAGGATTAACTTAATGAGTAGATATTTTTCATATATCTGCCTAAATAAAAATATTTCAAATTAGTATAAAAATAATAAAATTTAAATATTGGAATAATTTCCCAATAATGTTAAAGTCTTCGCATGTTTTGTAGCCATTATAGCAGTTTGTTACGACATATTCACCAAATCTAATATGTACCGAAATTATACAGTAGAAAGTAATCAATTATCTCTCTCTTCCATTTAATTTTGATTGGGTTTGTCTTTGTGTACCTATGTACAAGTAATAAGAATAATACCCCTCACGTATGTTCTCTTTATTTACTTTGTGATGGAAATTAACGTATGAATATTGGAGATATTTTGATAGATTAGAAAACAATGGACAGAAAAATGTTGGATTCTACTTGAGTAGAATCCAGTGATGAAACTCCCAGAGAATATTTTTTGTCAATTAGTAATATGAATTAAAATTTGGTAGTTTAAGTAAAACTTACCAAATAAAATATTATTACAATGAAACTGGTAATTCAAATTCCTCTATCGAATTATCCTTGGGTTAAGAATGATTTAAATACAGTATTTTGAATTACAAAACTGCATGTATGTTGAAATGTACAAAGCATTCAAATTTGTCTTTGACTTATAATAGTTATATATGGAGTGGTTATCTAGTGAATGATCGCTAGTTACTTTCGCAGAATGCGGGAAGGTCATATTTTAGCCGTCGTTTATTTATATATTTATTTATCATCTTGTTTGTAGTGTATAACTTTCGATACTATGGAAAGATGTTTCCAAGAATTACTTTAAATTACGATACTGCTTGTGTGTTTGAGATAGCTTCTAAAAGAACAAAACCATTTCAAACAAACAATCAGTTTCGTAATTTTAAATATTTAAACAGCATTAACCCTAGGCGAAATGAACTACTAAGTAATTTGATAAAGAAATTTAAATTATTTTTTGTTGTTGTAATAATGTGTTATTTCGTAATTTTTCATAAGCTGCAAAATTTGTTGCATATTAATAATAAAAGTCACTGGGAATTTTCCACAACGTCAGTTTTCTAACTATGGGAGTTTTCCTAGAACCATCTACTACAATAAATGAACATTCTGTTCAAGTTTAAAGATTAGGATACTGTTCGGATAAGAAAAAATAATCTAATTAGACAATAAAATAAACAAGAAAAAATAATCTAATTAGACAATAAAATAAACAAGAAAAAATAATCTAATTAGACAATAAAATAAACAAGAACAAATAATCTAATTAGACAATAAAATAAACAAGAAAAAATAATCTAATTAGACAATAAAATAAACAAGAAAAAATAATCTAATTAGACAATAAAATAAACAAGAAAAAATAATCTAATTAGACAATAAAATAAACAAGAAAAAATAATCTAATTAGACAATAAAATAAACAAGAAAAAATAATCTAATTAGACAATAAAATAAACAAGAACAAATAATCTAATTAGACAATAAAATAAACAAGAAAAAATAATCTAATTAGACAATAAAATAAACAAGAAAAAATAATCTAATTAGACAATAAAATAAACAAGAAAAAATAATCTAATTAAACAATAAAATAAACAAGAACAAATAATCTAATTAGACAATAAAATAAACAAGAAAAAATAATCTAATTAGACAATAAAATAAACAAGAAAAAATAATCTAATTAGACAATAAAATAAACAAGAAAAAATAATCTTAAATTTCCTTTTATGGTGAAAACTTTGCCTTTTGAACATTTCTTCCAAATTAAAATGGAAAGACCTGAGAAATTTTATTGTGTTCTTTCATTAAATGTTTGGTCACTGAAAAACTTCAAGAAAAGAATGGTTCATTTAGTAGATATCAAAATTTACATAATGTTTCCTCTATTTTGTCTCAACAACGTGGGAGAAAATTCCCTGAAAATATTCTAGAAATGAGTGCAAGTTCAAAAGAAGTCCCTATTTTACAATGTAATGATGCAAGTTCCTGGATAAATATTGGGGATGGGAATTCGCTTATAGGCTTACTCTTGTATTGTGATAGTACTGGAGAGAAAGAAAGACATTAAGCGGTTTAAATAATAATAAATATGAGTTTCATTAAGAAAAACTATTTCTAAAGTTTAATTGACTTGTAATTTTAATAATACTCAAAATTATTTACAGCAAAACAAAAATACTTAAACATGTCATTAATATTTTATGGTAAATTATAAATGTTAAAGATATATTGCGTTTGATTTATTATCCACTTATCTGCATCCATGAAATAATAACATAAAATATGAGCAACTGTTTCCAACATTTAATTCATTGTATTTGCACACTCTATTCAGTATGGTGACGCTTGCATGACTAATTGCCAGCTTTACAGAGAAAGCAATTCAAGTATGCAGTTACTATGCATGTTTCGAATCCAATTTGAATATTTAATATGAATTTTTCATTTGACATAACACTCATTTATTCCATTTAAATAATATTTTCGTTTCTCTCATTACCTTTCTCTGGATATTTATGATTTCATGAAATATTTATCTGCATATAAAATGTAACGATGAATATAGCGTAAAATAGTGTTGCTCGTGAATAATGTAAATACTAGACATTTTCAGTTCAATAGTTAACCCTACTAACCTAGGGACTGGTCCATTCGCACCAGTCCTCATTAAAAAATATTAATAATTTTATTTTTAAACCGATTTGGAAGCTGTCTTTTCAAGGCTTTTATTTTTCATCATAATTTCATACGATTACACAAAACAGAAGGTGATAAATGACAGAATACTCATATTATGAGCATTTATTCAAATATACAAGGTGTCTCGGGAAAACCGGAACAAAAACTTAAGTTAGTATATATCAGAAACTATTGAACGTACATGTACATTTCTGCTATTTTTTTCATTGTTGAACTCTTTTCCATCCACAGTTAAATTTTCATTAAGTTTTATTCACTTTTGCAAATGTTATAAGGATTTTATTGATGGGTAGTGAAAATGGCTTTTGCACAAATAGTAAGAAAACCTAAGAAATATTTGTTCCTAATCTTTGCTTGTTAATTTTATTCTAAATATATAATTATTCTTTGGCGTTTACCAATGGATGTGTAAATATCAAATGAACGTTTTTATGAAGAAAAAATATCGATAAGTCAATTTGTTAAGATTTTATAACAGTTTTAGTGAGGACTGGTGCACACGGACCAGTCCCTAGGTTACTGAGCAAAGTTTTAATGGCTAGGTTACTAGGGTTAAGGTATGTGATAGAAAATTCTGCTTTTTCAGTGCAGTACATGTTGTCATCTTTCGATTGGAGCCTTGAGGATGTTGAAAAGGATTGAATATTTCTATTCTGTCCGGAAAAAAAGTATAATGCGTGGAATGATGAATGAAAAAAAAAATGATGAAGGAAGTTGATATAAAACATGAGAAAACTGAAGAAGCCATTAGTATTGTAGAAAAGAGTATTCCATTTTCAGTAGAGTCACAATAGAGGGTGAAATGTCTTACCCGGCATATGGAAGTGATGACAACATTAATGGAAATGTCAATTGTCATTAAAGAACTTTAAACTATTACTATAGTTGATTAGATTATTTTAAATAATAATCTATCATTACAACCATATGATTAGATATTGGGAGCCAATGGGTCGAAGGTCAAGGTCAAGGTTAGGAAAAACTAAAAATCGATTGAAGTGCCGTTGAAAGTATTCGCTCTACGAGAGCTCGTTTTAGTTCTATGAACAATTGGTAGATTTATACAAAAAAAACATCAAAATTATGATTTATTTCTAATTAAATCTCAAATTCCAGTCATAAATCTGATGTACTATTACCGTCTTCAGGAAAAAGATTAACATTGTTGACACTTTTATAAAAATATTAAGTACCAATTCATTACGTTCTAAAAATCAGAAAATTGACAAAAGAAATTCATTAAATGAGAAATAATTACTCTTATCAAATGCTCGATATAATTTAATTTCGATTTCCCCAATTCAATAATTATAAGATAGATCTTGAAATATTTTGGGAGTAAAATTATTGAGTCGTTGACTGTCCAATTTTTCTCTCATCAAATCGAGTTAGTTTTGGTTAGGTAAGGCTTCTATAAATATTTAGTACGAACTAACATAAAAATATTCAAAAATCCCATCTTATTGTAACATTAAGAATAAGAGAATATTTCAGTTAGCTACATTGGAAAAAGGCAGCTTAGAAATTCATATAATTATGAATAAGCCTTTTTCTATGTGAAATAATGCACAGAGAAATTTGTGTTAATTTTAGTATTCTGGTGGTTAGTTGCGTTTTATGAGAATTAGTTGACCACCCAAGATGTAACCTGCTAATGAGAGTTCCGGTGGAGAACTCATGATATATAAAGGCATTTAATTATGTAACTTAGGTTCAGTTCAGAGTGTTTTGTGTTCAGTTGTCAATTGGGTTCAAAAGTTTAATTAGTCAGTCTCTAACATTGGGCATCTCTGGTCTCTTCTCATATTTCCATCTCTAATGCTGTATTTAAATAGATAACAATACATAACTCCTTTCAAATTAGATTGATTGTCTTCATTTAAATCCAAATGTCATTTTGGAACACTTTTAGAAGGATTCGAAAATAAGTTACATTAGTTTTTATCAATATTGGTTTTACGATATAACGTGTTCATATATTTTCCATTTACAATATTTGGCGATTCTCCGCAATAATACATAAAAATCTTCATTTCGAGCCCCTCTATTTATCTAGAAAATGAGATTTTGGAATATTTTGGGAGTAAAGGCGTCGACTGCTCAATTCTTTTCTTTTCAAACCGAGTAAAAAACACTGCAATATATTGAAGTTTAACAGTCTTCCCACCTCATTGAATGCAGGAATCCACGGAGAGGCGATTCGTATCTTGAATCCTTTTGAGGATATCCTATCCTATCAATTGTTAGGCATCGGTGTCTCTCTATTCACAGAAAGGGCATAAAATAATTGGGAAATATGTAGTGATTTCCCAATATCAATTGAGTTATTTTATTAAGTTGAGTAACCTTAATTTATTCAAATAATGATCATAGATTTTGTCCTATATATGCAATAAATTTCAAATTTTATTCTATTGTAATGATACATAGTACTTTATTTATCAGTTTATATAAAAACCATAATTGAATATATAATTTGAAGTTATCATTTTAAGAATTACTTACATTTACTGAATTTTTTTCATAATCTGTTTTCTTATTTGATATAAAAACTCATCTAATTTGGAGGTAATTCGTTATATATATTCACAGATATATATTCGTTATATATATCATTTTAGGGAATGTTTTCGTATTTCTTTTTAATTAAGGGACATAATTTAGGTAAGTTGACTTGTTTCTAGGGGAATTTAAATACAGTGTGTCAAAGACATTTTGAATCAAGTTAAAGAATTACTTAAAAATATCTCCAGTCTCGAATGTCACACACTGAAAAAAATACGAGTCAGATTGACTCGAAATTTGAGTTTTCATTTAGTCCCAAAACTGGCTCAGAAATGTGAGTGCCAAAAAAATGCCAAATTATCACAGTGTGTCCTATCTGTTGTTTCAAGGTGAAGAGTATTCTGTTAGCTACTTATTCATATTACTGCTTATCAATAACTAGATGACATTAACCAAATCTCCCAGAACTGATAAGGGCGTATCTTATCAACGTAGCATTGCTATTAGTTCCTAAAAAATAAGTAATCAGTGATAAACAGACTGTGTTGAAGAAACAAGGTAAATTTTTGTAGGTGTTCTTTTGCATTTCCATCTCTACATTTTCTTATTTGTTATCGCATGAACAGCTTATTGTAAACATAATAAAACGGATCACTCATTCATTATCCAATTACTTTTTGACAAACTGTTTTACCTCGTTATCAAGATAGGAACGCAAACTTAAATACGCAAATACAAACAATTGTGGAAGCGAAAGAAAAGCACATAGAAAAAGGTAACCCTGGGAGTTGTTTTTAATAATTAATAAGGGTACACATATCACTAAATAATTTTTTTGTCATAGTTATACTCAAAGGACTAATCGAAACGATGAGGCAACAAAAATTGATTGCACTGAAAACCAGTTACTGTAAGTGTCGAATAATACTGAGATCTGTGTACCATGGAAAACTAAATTCTTAGTATTTGTTCAGACATTGCACTCATATAGGTATATAAAAATAGAAGTGAAAATATAATGATTAAAAATTATATACAAAAATATTGACAGAATAATTTGCAACTATTTTGATTATATTTTTTAACATGGGTCGCTAAATTTAAATTGTAACGGTTTGTCGTAGCTAACAATTGCTGTTAATTACAATGTTATTTTGTGTATTATATACATAACTTTCAACCATTCAGTATTACATTTATTTTCAGATATTTACAATTATACATATACATATAACTAGTTATGAAAAAATAAATTTCAACATTTCCTTCTCTATCTCAAATCATAAATATTTAATTGTTAAAGTTTCATGTAATTGTAACTATTGAATTAAAATAATTAAAATTAAAATGCACCTGGACAATTATAAAAATAAAACACAAACTTTGATTATGGCTATCCAACAAACTTACACAAAACAAACAGACTTAATAATAATAATAATAGATTGGTACACAAAGATACTCTTACGGCACTACATAACAATAAAAACACAAGAGACAGTAAAAGCAAAAACTTACACCTCAACAGACATCTCAAACACTGAAGGCCATACAATGCGTTAAAAACATGTATAACATTTCACTCAACACTAACACAAAGTCACTCATTCGGATGGAAGTTAC
>CANNZV010002410.1:48824-148249 GCA_947561585.1 Caprella mutica
GGGTGATTTTGATGCCCCTTCTATTTTCTATACCGAGATGAAATTCTTATTTCACCTACATATATATAGCCATTGGATATTCTGAGAGTGTATGTAATCTTGAATTTTTGCTATATTTCGAAAACACCGACCCCTATTCCAAGTAAATTAATTCCCCACACATCATTTTTCAGAGTGATGGAATTAGATAATCAAGGTGTTATTCAAAATACTCAGATTTCATATCAAGTAGTGATAGAACGTAAATCTAAACTGAATTCATTACACAATCTGATTGAAAATCTCCGATTTTTCTAATACTCATAATCCTTAAATGAGCACAATTTCTAAACTTTAAAGGCCATGAAATCTCAGGAAGCTTCTATACATTATGATAATAGTTATACATAACCCATTAAGAGGGTTACCTCCCACAGGTACAAAACTAGATGAGGGTAGTAATAAGATTAATATAAATGAGATAGAATCAACTTTCATTTAATCATATTGTACACATATTATCTTGACAATGTTTTTCTCTATTTCGCAGAAATTAAATCATGGCATGCAGTTCCAACAAATTCTTCATTGGTATTGATTTCGGGACAACCTCCTGCAAGTTCGGTTGCTTCATAAACGGCAAAGTGGAGATATTTGAAGATGAGTTTGGTAACAAATCTATGCCTTCTTATGTAGCCTTCACTCAGTATGGAAGATTGGTTGGAGAAAAAGCCAAGAGACAGATGGGAGAAAATCAGAGAAACACTGCCTTTGCTGTCAAGAAACTGATGGGAAAGACTTTTGAAGATGCTGTGGCTTTAGATGTACAATTTTCAGTCAAATTGATAAAGATGGATCATGAACTTTGTGGAGTAGAAGTTTATAATGAAGGTGAAAAGTTGAAGCTCTTTCCAGAGCAAGTAGCCGCCATGTTATTTTCTAAAATGAAATATTTGTCAGAGAAGAAACTGAAACATCCAGTAAATGCAGCAGTTATCTCAGTACCGCCAGGTTTCAACAGTTGTCAGAGAAAAGCTACTGTTAATGCTGGTACTATTGCTGGATTTGATGACGTCAGACTAGTAGATGACTCCACTGCCGTAGCAACTGCCATCAGTTACCAGGAAATGGTGGGGGAAAAGAGTGAGAATGTCGCCATTGTTGATTCTGGAGGAGGATTTATTTCTTTTTCAATGATTTTTGCAAATAAAACTATTTTCAAGGAATTTCCATCTGTGACATTAGAATTTGGAGGCATTGATATTGATAAAAACATCAGAGATATTTTGAACGATAAATTATTGAATCAAAATCACTCAATTAGAGATAATGAAAAACTCAGATTATCTGCAGAAGAAGCAAAAATTACTATTTCATCTCAGGAAGAGACCAGCATCATCCACATGAATGAAAGAATAACTCTGACATCAAATAAAATTGATTATGATCATAATGTTGGTCATAAAATAGTCATTTTAATTGAAAAACTTAAAGCTTCCTTTTCAGGACCAAGTACGATGAGTCATATTGACCAGGTTATCCTGACAGGTGAATTCACAAAATCACAATTCATTAAAAATAAATTGACTAAACTAAATGAGGATAGAGAAATAAAGAAATTTATAGAGTTTTCTGAGGGAGTCATTACAGGTGCAGTTTTGGAGTCTGCAGTTCAAAGAGGTTTGGTGAATAGAAGGTGCTCCGATTCTATTCTTAATAGGACTGTTAAATTGGATGGAGATGTCCTCTTTGAAAATAATGTAAATACTATGAAAAATAACGTAAAGGATGTCCATAGTAGAATGATATTAACAGAATATTCTGGACCTATGGAGAAACCAATTAGAACTGGGATTATACAATCTAAGAGACATTCAGATATTTTCAATCAGTCTTCATCAGAAAAATTTAGAGTAGATCCAAATAAATTCATTCATACCCCAGGTTCACAGTACAGATTCTTGTGTCTTTTTAGCATGCCAAATGAGTATCTGAAGGAGTTCAAAGATTCAGAGAATATTTTTTTCAAGAATCAAGAAATGAATTATGTAGATGATAATGAAGATGAGGGTTGGACTATTGATAACAATGAAGATAAACAGAAAATGGTAACCAACTCATCAATATCTGAAGATAATGATTTCGTGAAGTTAGAAATAGAAATCCATTCACATGGAGGTGGCTCTAGTAAAATTCAGCCTGAAATTATTGAGAGAACGAAGTTAAATTCTGACGACAAAAAGTCAAGAAATTCTGCCGAGAAAATTGACAAATTGATGAACAAAAGAAGTGTTCCAGTTGGTGATAGGCTGAAGGCAGAGAAGACATCTGGCAATATTCTCTATCCTGGCGACATCTCCGAAGTTTCACCTGAAGATTGCCTAAGGTTTCTGTCGTCACTTCGAGAGAAAAAACAAATATGTGAGTATGGATTAGTGGATACTATGAGTAGCTTATAATGTTTAATCAAAATTTTATTTCTAATTACTGTGTTTCAATAGTAATTTATATTGAGGAATGTAAGTAGCCAAAAATGATGAAATGAAAGATCGTTAAAAATTAGCAATTATTTTAGTATCTTCTTCAATTATTCAAAACCAGATTGAAAATTCGCTAACTGAGAATAGAAGCATTTAATAGGTGGCTAGTTTATTTAAATGTTCATTATCCCAGGCACACACGTGATATGTTCATTGGCTCACCATTAAAATGTTGATGACCACAGTGGTGCTATATCGTCACAGTTATACCTCTAATTTAAAAGGCCAGAATGCAGAATGACATTCAACATGAAACAGATGCATGTACAATGTCTTATAATAACTTACGATAGAAAAAATCTTCAATAAAAATATAGATTAAACTTTCACAATCATTCATGATTTCTATATATAGAAATACATTTTGATGTTATCTCTTTTTTGATCTGCTTATCCATAATTCTGAAAAAAATGACTGAATCTTAATGCGTGTGTAGCGTTCACTCGGTCATGCCATGCAACTCAAGATTTAAGCTCCGCCCCTGATTCACATGAATTTCCTTCATTCATCATGCTGCATGTTCATGCAGCATGTCATGCAAAAAACGAAATTCACACAATCATGCTTGATGACATGCAGCATGATCCTAAATATATTATCGTGCAAACCAGCCTTTAATAAAGTAATTTTGTTATGATAGCTAATTTTTATATTTAAAGGGGCAGTTCAGTTAAAATCAAACTATCGCCAAATTGGTCCTAAATCGATTCAGTAAATTTATTTATCTAACATTATAATGTTAATTTATTTTAGATATGTTTACATAAAAAGTATTTTAGAAATGTTTATATACTGTGGAACAGCGGTGAGTCATGGTACTAATTGGAATGTAAAACGTACATATGTACGCTCTTGTTTTGTAAGCAAGTGATAACCATACCTGAATCTTGAATCTACCATAATTACAAAATTAATTGGAGAGATAGAAAACTGTCTTTCTAGACAATTAGATACATTGGTAAAGTGAGAATCTGAACAATAACTTGCAGTTTATTAGAAGCTCCTCTCTGATGCATTGCTTACAAATTATAATTATCAGCTGTGTTATATAAACAAATTCTACAAAGTGGTGGCGCCATCTATAGGAGGGTCCTGACACTAAATCGATTTCTATAAAATCTATATCAGATTTTATAGAAATCGATTTAGTGTCAGGACCCTCATATAGATTATCACTTATAATGTTTTTCTTTCAATTGTATAATTATACAAGAATACTTTATTCTTACTAAGTGATCGTTCAACATTAATTATGAAATAATATGAAAACAAAAATGACTGAACAGCCCCTTTAAGCTTGTCGCCCACCTGATCGGATCGGAAACGACGCAGAAGCTCGCGAAGCCTCGGAACGGACACGACACGAAGTTCGTACGCACACCAGTTCAGATGACTTCGGAAGAGAAATGATGCCGACTTCACGATACTTATAAAAATATAACAATTAAAAGTTAAAATTTATCGATCATGACAACTATTTTATTCGATAGGTATTTGATAAAAAAAATTCGATAGCATCGTTGTTGTTTTTAACTTTCAGTCCGAATCTCTCTAATTTATTACCATATTAGTGTACTTCCCCATTAAAATTAAAGTTTTTTTCCACAAAAAAATATATGTTGAAAACAATATATATATATAAAATTTTTTTTTGAAAATATATAGCTGTGCGAAAAAAAAAATTAGTTAGAAACATATAAAAAAATGTATATAAAAAATTATGTATAAACAAATGTATGCAAGTAAAATTTATATAAATGAAATGTATGCAAATAAATGCATGCAAATAAAATGCATGCAAATAAAATGTATGCAAATAAAATGTATGCAAATAAAATGTATGCAAATAAAATGTATGTAAATGAAATGTATGTAAATGAAATGTATGTAAATGAAATGTATGTAAATGAAATGTATGTAAGTGAAATGTATGTAAATGAAATGTATGTAAATGAAATGTATGTAAATGAAATGAATGTAAATGAAATGTATGTATATGAAATGTATGTAAATGAAATGTATGTAAATGAAATTGATGTAAATAAAATTCATGTAAATAAATTTCATGTAAATAAAATGTTATTCTTCTTAGTTATTTCAATAACTTTTCGTGATCTGATATATAATCATTAAAGTTAATTGAATAAAACTAATTGATTGTGTATTAATATCAACGTATTCATCACGCAGTAGGATATTCACAGCTATTCCAATCCTTCATCTCCACCCCAGTCTCTCCATACACCGTTCTGCGCATTCGCAATCTCTCGGACGCATCAGAACTATCAGAAAAATATTCTTTCAAACATATCCGCGTCGTTTCCGTTCCGATCCGATGCGTCGTTTCGTTTCCGATCCGAGCAGGAGGGCGTTAGCACGTTCAAATGTATCGATTAGATTTTTGTCTGATGCTTCGTGTCCGTTCCGATGCGTCGTTTCCGATCAGGTGGGCGACAAGCTTTAAATGGTGTTAGTTTAAACCAGTAAAAATTATCTGCAAATGTAGATTTTGCCGAAGTTACTGGTATCTTCTTATACTTCTGATGATAGTTCCAGTAATCGTATCTCTATAATAAGAAACTAAAACACACACACAGAGAACGTTTTTGTTGTTACAACCAAAAAAAGTAGGTGTTTGGTTGTATGAACAAAATATGTTAGTCAGCTACGAGCCATCCAAATAATTTTTTTATATTAAATATATATATTTTTTTGTTATAGTTACACTAGATTTTTTAAGGAAACAGTAACTAGAGCTTATTAGTTATAGTAACTTTATAATACTGTTACTTCAAAAAATGTATTTTGTTATGTCAACAAAAAGTATATTTAAAGCAACACAAATAATTTTTTGTAGCAACACAATCATCTTGTTTTTTAAACTGAAACCATTTAGTTAAAAAAAGGGTTATGCTGTTTTAATTACCATTTCTTATATTATTGCATATACTATGTATGAAAATTTGGCTGTATATCAATTAACTTAATGTTACATGTTGTTATATACGAATTAAATGGGAATAAATGAACATAGAAATGAAGTGGTGTATCCGGGACTCGAACTGACGATCTGCAGTCTCTAGTCTGCGGCGTAGACTGGAGAAGTAGAATCATCTACTTTATCCTCTGAACCATCCTGGACATGGTAGAAGTATGATTAGAATGAACTATAAGAAATATGAAAGCACGCAGGCCTCTTAAAGATATTATAAATAAATATTATTTAATATTTTATTTATTTTGTATCTTTTCTTTTTATTGTAAAAAGCAGTAGAATATTTCAATTGAATATTTTAATATAGCTATCTATTAATATTTATCAATTTCCACCTACCTACCAATTTACTTACAAGAGTTTATCTATACTTACACAGATACCTACTAGTGTTTATCATTACTTAAGTAGGTATGATACGTAAATAAGGCTTCAGAATGAACTTGCTGCAATATGTATAAATATTTTTACCTTTAAGATTTGTACCACGTCTCAATATATTACTTCTTCCCGCGTAAAACAGACGAGGGACATCATGCGTGGGATAGACGTGGGAATAACGATCTAAAATAGCACTCAAGAAACACGTATAAATTTATATATTTTGATTCTTTACGAACAATGAATACACATCGTGATAATTTAAAATTTATATGTAGCCTAATTACAAAAAAAAAAAAAGATGGAAGACAATCATTATTACTGACAATATAATATTGTTAATACTAAAAAATATCTCATCAAAAATATAATATTATTGTAGTAAAATTATTACTTATAAAGACAAAAGTAATTTGTTAAACTATAGTGTTACATTTTAACTAAATATTTCAAGTTAGTACAACAAAAATATTTTGCTATATATAAAAAAAACATTGAACAATATTATATCGCTATCATATCAATATTTAAGTTAATATGGACAAAACTTTTTTAGTAGCCTTAACAATTTTCCATAACAAAAAATGTTCAGTTAACGTAAAGAAATTTCTTGTTGTTGTGAAGAAATATTTGAACAATAATTTATTGCTGATTTAACTCATTTGATAGTTAATATAACAAAAATTTTCCATTATCATAACCAAATGTTATGGACAAAATACGTTTCGTTAATTTAACAAAATCGTTCTCTGTGTGCATAATTAATATTTAACAGTGTAAAAGGCAAATGATCGAGGTACAAGATACTCGAAAAAAAATATACAAAGTACATTAAATTGAATGAAAATGCATTAAAGTCAACAAATAATCTACAACGAGGCCTACTTATTAAGACATACTTGGCTTGCTTATTATTGGTATGAAGTAAGTATGAAAATAGAGAAGGTTAATTTTACTGTCGATAATACCAGCCCAGCACATGATGCTTCTAACTCCTCCAATAAATTTCAGTATTGGGATCATTATCATCATCATTCTGCTTGTTTGGGTGTTGATTTTCTACCAACAAATTTTCATTAGACCATAGAACGCTATTGCAGAAACCATCTATTTGTTGTAAAATTGACATGTATAACTGTACTTGGATCTTTTCTGTTTGCTGAACCAGCTCTCACTAAAACTCTTAAAATTATTTAAAAATTGACTCTTCAATATTTTTCTTCACAAAAAGTTTACTTGATACTTACACATTCATTGGTAAACGCCAAGGAATGGTTTTCCATTTAAAATGAAAGTGTCAAGTAAAGAAGCGAAATAAATATTTCTTAGGTATTGTTGTATGGGCGGGGCTTGCCACTCTGTACGGATCTTGGTGTGCGCAAATATTCTCGCAAATCTAACAAAGCGATTAGGGTTAAATTTAATAACTAATTATAGTGTTTGAGTAACCTTATGTTCTCAAACACAGTCGTGCATCTCATGACTGGAGAGAGCTCTGATATACTCTTTATATATTTAAATTAATGCTAATTAATATGAGTATCTTACAATATATTTTTCGTCTTTTTTATGTCTAATAACGTATGTAATTATGTGAAAGAGTGAAAGTCAATAAGAAAAGCTTCCAAATCGGTTTGAAATTGAAGTTATTATTATTTTTGCACGGACACTGGCCTGCCTGCTCCAGTGGCTAGGTTTTTTGGGGGTCTAGGTCAATTGATCCTTGGTCATTTGATCCCCATATTCCGGTCAAAAGATTCCTGGTCATATTTTCCGTTTATACACCTATTATTCATATATTATATTTGAATATTTTAATTATTTAACATGTAATAGAAATATGCACCTTACAGTCGATGAAGTTTTTAAAGAAACTAAGTAATAAAGGAAAAACAGCTAACAAAAATTAAATATATTTTATTCAAATAAATATTAAGTAACAATATAGGCTTTCAAATCTACACTCCGGCAACAATAAATTTTCAATGGTAAAATTAAATGTACAGGTATACCCTACATTTATTTTAACTAGCACATATGACTTATCAAATAAATCAGGAGCATGTCTCGTAAATATTTCTCATGGTATAGAAACTAATTGAGGAGTAACTTTCGACAATTTTATCGGTAGTTTTCAGTTTTCATCAAAAATAATTTTGTGGTAAAATAAATTAAGTTAACTATTTATCATAAAATGAATTTCAATCTATCCCACCTACATGATCATAATGTTTGTAATAGTTACGGAGAAAATAGCTTAACTGAAAGTTAGGTATATTCACTCAGCTTGCGAAGTGAATATACCTAACTATAGCTTGTATGAGTTGGTTAATGTTTGCTATCACCTGTAAGATGTTTTCTGACTAGTTGTAAATATAAACTATTTGTGAATAAAAATAATTAATTTGTTGCGGTAATAAGTTCTAGCTCTTTGAATTTTGTTATTTTTTTCATTATATATAAAATTTATTATATAAATAATAAATGTCAAATTATTTTACAAGTTTTATTTATTATTTAAATAGTTAATGGCAATTTTTATATAGAAATGAAAATCATAATGATTTATTGTAGGCTAAATATATGATCAAACAAAAATATGTCTGGGAATCAAATGACCGGGGACCAAATGACCGAGAATCAAATGGTATGGGGATCAAATGACCGGGGATCAAATGACCCGCCACCGTTTTTAGGTTACCAGCATTTTAAATAAGCTTTATAGAAAGTAGAACAATCTCAGAATTGAAATTCTTGATCTTATTTAATTAAATATATGCTGTATTATGAAAAATTATTTTATGAAAAAAAAAAACAATCAGCTAGTTACTTCTAGTAAAAAGCCATGAATAATGTGGAAAAACACGTTTTTTTAAGCATAGTTACATCTCATTAAATATATCGAGAAAATCTCTGATTTAATGAAATCTATAAGAGAAGAATCACTAAATTTATATCGCTGAATATCGGGTAAAATAATATAGTAACAATTAAGTGATAATTGTTATACCGTCTGATTATAATTACAATATAACATACGAATCAAATATATTTTGAACCTTATAATTTGGAGTACCTGTTGCAGAAATTAGAAACTTTCTAGAGCGGATAATTTTTTCCCATCGTAAGAGATGGCAATTTTAGAAGCTTTACATTTATTGTAAAAATCCTTTCACATACATAATGGAGTTGTAGCCTATAGAAATTTGTCTACAGATATATAATTTTATAGCGTCATTTATAATTCACTTGACTTTTTTCTTTCTAAGTTTAAATAGAAATATTAAGTAGCTGCTAGTTACCAAATTCAATCAAATTTTGATCCGTCTTTTAGTTAGCTAGTTTCTCTTACAACTCCTAAATGCAAAAGTTATATAATAGAGTTGCTTGCGAGGAGTTACTTCCCTCTATTACTTACCTCTACCTAAGAACTACCACTGATTCTTATGTTTTTGACTTCAATCATGGAACCATCGTCCTGTTGATTTTCATCTTTCCAGTTCATCCTCTACTTTCACTTTAACATCCTGTGACATTTTTTTATCTGCTAAAACATACTAAAAATGAAATAATATCTATGTAAAAAATCAAATTGTTTTTATATCACATTTGTTTACTGTTGAATAAAATAACTTGGAATATTTTATTTGTAGATTGTTAGTCCATTTCCAGCACATTCATTTCTATATATTTCGTTTCAGCTACGTCTACTGGAGGTCTAACAATGGGGATAGACTTCGGCACCAACAAATGTTGTGTCGCAGCACTTGTTGGTAGAAACATTGAGGTCATCGCCAATGAAAAATGCAAGAAAACCACCCCATCTTATATAACTTTTTCTGATAAGGAACGATACTTTGGTGAAGATTCAAAGAATTCTGCACTTATTATGATTGATAAAACGATTATTGAACCTAAAAATAAGATATTTCAGTCTGAAAGTCCTGATTCCTTCTCTGTCAAATGCAAATCTGAGGATTATTCATTGAATTCTGTACAAATCTGTTCTATGTTGATAAAGTACATGAAAGAAGTACCAGATAATCATCTTGGGCAAGATATTAAGGATGCTGTTATTTGTGTTCCCACATACTTCAACAACAAACATCGTCAGGACATCAAAGAAGCTGCGTCAATTGCCGGACTGAATGTGATGTCAATCCTCAACGAACCAACCGCAGCAGCCATCAACTATAAGATGAACAACTCTGAAGAGAAAACGAAAAATATCAACATTTTGGTGTTCGATTTGGGATCAGGAGGTTTAAGTGTCGCTCTTGTCGGAATAAAGGAAGATAAATTAAAAGTTTATGGAATCGACGGCACAACTGAAGTTTCTGGTAATGTTATGGATGACAAATTAGTCAATCATTTCAAAGGAGAAATATTTAAAAAACATAGAACTAATATAGATGGTAGGAAAGCGACAGAGAAACTGAAGTTAGTATGTCAAAAAATTAGATATGAATTGACTGGATTACCTAGCATTACCAAATTACTGGAAAATTTTGATGGAACTAGTGATTACAAATGTGAAATTAACAGACAACAATTTGAAAAGATGAACAATGACATGAATGAAAAAATCATTGACATATTAGATAAGCTATTCAGTGATAGTAACTTTCTTCATTCTCAAGTTGATGAGATTTTGATGTGTGGAGGTATATCTCGAGTCCCATTGATGCGAAAGTTCTTGTCTGACTATTTCGTCCAAAGAGGTGCAAGCTGCAAGTTTAGTAGTACAGTCAATAAAGATGAAGCCGTTGCTCTGGGTGCAGCTTACCATGCAGCATGTCTTTCTAACATGAAATCCATTGTTCCTTTGCATGTCGAAGACCTCATCTTTAATCCTGAATATAATATGCATGGAGAGAAATTGTGGATTACTGTGCCTCAGAAAGGAGGTAAATTGATAGAAATCGCACAAAAGAAACACATCATTACATCTTCAGGTATCTTATGGAGTGAATCAAGTGAGAAGGAGTATGACATGAAAATTTTGAAGGAACTGAAGAGTGATATTGATGCTTTCAATAAAAACGATAAGGAACAACTACAGTTGGCAGAAGCTCGTAATGAATTTGAAAGTAAATGCTTAAATGAAAAGAAGAAGTTTAACAAACTTAAAATTTCAAAGACTATCAACGACAAGCTCGCAACGAAAGTGATGAGTCATTGTGATGAAGTACTCGATTCTCTTGGAGAAGATGACAATATTGATTTGAGTACAATGAGGGAATATCGGAAGGATTTTGAAGAGTTTGTGAAAAAGATTTATGATGAAGTGGAAACGGAACAAGAAAGAAAGAGAGTTACTGAAGGAATGAAGAGAAAGAGAGTTGTTGAGGAAATGGAGAAAAACATAAACTGTGAAAAATTGGAGAGCAAAAGTGAGATGCTGAAGAAAAGGAGAACGTAGCAGTTATTGTTAAGACGAGAAATGATGGGCCGATTAGAGAGACTAGCAAAAGTTATTCTTATTAAAATTACTCCTTCGACCATTCTTTTTGAATTAGATTCAATGAATGGAACTATACTTTTGATGCACGAAGGTATTTTGAGATCTTCAAAGTGCATCAGTTCGATGCACTTTAGTGTCTCAAGTTATCCTTTGCTAAAATGATGAAAATATTTTCCTCATCATTTTAACCAAGTGCATCGAACCGATGCACTTTCAAGCTTTGATGCACTTGATTTTCTCGCTTTGGAGCCAAAGCCACTTGAAACACCTGGGTTCATCAGTTGAAATTGTTTATTTTTCTCATTGAATTAGTTCTACCTCATCCAACAGAATTATCTCATCATACATATGTTACAATCTCGGGAGTGGGAATAATGTGAGCCATGTGATAAATTATAACACTAATTTCTAATTAAAAAAAAATGAAACTCCTTCAGTACAATGAAAGGCTTAATTTGAGAAAGATGCATTCAATATAAGTGCCAATGAATATTGTAATAGTTATAATATAAAATAATTGGCCACATGTGAATGAATTTTTGAACAATCTAATTGTTGATTCTTTTGTTGATATGAACTGATGTAATGTTAATTGCGTTCGTTTTCTTTTATTAGACAGAACAAATGAATCACTTTCTCCATTTCCATGAATGTCAGAGAGGAATCTCATTCCCAAGTAACCATGACACATTGTGCCAACATTGCCACCAGATATTTAGATGGGCAAGAGATGGCAAACTGAAAAGTAGCTTAGAAATTACATGGGGATAATGTGGTGAATCTATCCATTTTAATTGTCATATTGGCCCAACCTGATTAATATATAGCGTATCAACATAATATGGCTGAAACTTGATTAACATATCGGCAACATCTTAGACCAAGATTGTTTCAACATAACAGCCCATGCTGTCACCATGTTGGCCCATTTTGCAAAAAAAAAAGAAACACACACAGTACCAATATGATTTGTCAAACTAGTGCCCACATGGGCCCCATTAACTTGTTTTGCTTATGCTGCGGTGTGAAAGACAAGGAATGTTAGAAGTGATGGCTCACACTACACATAGCTGTCAAAGATTATTAGTCTTTAAAATGTTAGAGTGAAGTTAACAAGACAAAGTATACTATCACAAATAATTATTACCAATGTTGTTCAATTAAAAACACCAAAATGTTATGATAGTAATCATTGATTTATATTATATAACAATTATTTAATTGTAATATTCATAAAATTAGAAAAAAATTGTAATATGATATCAATTTTCTCTTTTTACTGATTGCTGTTCTATAATTATCTGGTGATGAAAATTAAGTACATTTTACTACATCAAGTGAAAAATAACATTTCTTTAAAATTAACTATCTATCTAATAAGTTAGACATTCAAAATCTCTGTAATATTTAAATATTTAATCCTAAGTTTTGCTTTGAATAAAATTTTCTGATTCTATAAAATAATTTAAAAATTGCATGTCCGAGTATATATAAGTAATTTTTTCTTTAATATGTTGGCTTCAGTATTGTTGTTTATCATTAATTTTAATCTCATAGAAAATATTTGATTCTTTATGATAGCTTCAATGATTAAATTAATTTTTCTGAAATTGTATTAAGGAAGCCATATTTTCTCTATAAATAATCATAATTTCTATGTTTCTTTGGTAAATTCCTAGTTCTCGTCCAATCTCATTAAAGGGCACGAACTATAGGCAGAGTCTGAAGGTATAAACTACTTTTCAAATGTAGTCCAATCTAGAACAGACATTTCAATATTGAGTACATACAAACAGCATACTTCAGACTCTTAATTAATTTTTTTTTCAAAACGATATTCTTAAATTTTTTAAATTCAAATTTAAAATATTGTATTCCTTGTTGACATTATTTATGTGGTTAAGAAACTAGATTTTCAATAAATTCCTTTTTGCTATTATTTATGTAGTTTGATTTTAATTCCATTCCAAAATTTTGATCATTAAAACTTAAATTTTCATATTTTTGATTTCTAGATTTGTAGTAAATACACCAGGCCACTAATAAGTTTGTTTCAAGAAAATTGATTCATTATTGAAAGAGAGACAATTTTTTTGTCACCAACAGACAGTTAAAAATTAAATTTTCACAATTGTACTTCCACTAAATTATAGTTAATACACCAGGCTACAATTTCAAGTTTGTTTCAAGCAAATTGATTCATTATTGAACAAGAAGAAGCAATCATAAAAAAATAATTCGTTAATTGATAGTTAAACATTTCTTATGAGTTTACTATAGTAATTATTTTTAATAAATTAGTACTGTTCAAACCATCAGATCGCAGTAAAGTCTATATATATTCGAAGGATGATAAAAATTATATATCCTATATTCATTCCATCCAGTTTGGCAATAAATACAGTTGTTAAGAGTTGTGAAATAGTATCATTACGTTCTATATCCCATACTATAGAGATTTGAATCATAGTAATTAGATATTCACTATTCAAATATACTCACACGGTGACTCACTAAATGTGATTTACACATGTTTCACTTTTCTAGAAGCAGTTGGAATTTACAAAGGTTAAATTAATTTTAATAACGGCTCCTTATGTATATGATGCTAATTGCTTTATATTGCTTCTTATTAGAATAACTTTTGTTTTATTTAGTAACTGTCCATATTACTGATCATTATTCTGTAATCAAAGTTTTCATAATAACAGGATCGCGCTCAACCACTCGCACACTATAATCTCAAATTCATTATTATCATATAAATATAGTTACTCGTTTTAAATAACTTTATTTAACGTACCTGCCAAAATTAACCTTATTACCCCTCTCCCTCCTGGCGGCATCTGCAATAGCCATGTAATTATATGCTATTTTAACATGCTAGACATGGGACATGACGCAAATTTCTGCTTTGGGTCGCGAATGTTTAAATGTATTTTTTATAGTTTTTAAATACAATGTGTTATTGTGACTCTAATAAGATGCTTTCTGAGAAAAAACAAATATAAAAAATCATCAAAAATTTGTTTCAGGCGGAAAAGGATTTTATTAAACTAGAAAAGATCCAACAAAAACAGAATATGAACTATTAAATTGCCTATATATATTGAGTGGATATAGTCACTTTGTATCTAAAATAAAAAAAACTGTAAGTGTTTTGTTCATTTTTATTAATATATAATCCTATATATATAAAACAGTGATAAAATATACTAAATATTATTACTAATCGAATTTTGACTAGAAAAGTGGACAACTATTGTCACCCCCGGACAATATTGCCCGATGGACAATATTTATCACCCTCGGACAATAGACTACCAAAGTGAAGTGAGTTGTGTTCCTTTTTAGAATATCAGCGAAATAGTCCTATGATATTCGTACGGAGAGAAAAAATAGGTGGTAGAACATTCATTGCAGCTGACTATTTACTTTAAATAGGGGACTGTCTTCCTCAAATCTAAAAAAAAATAATTTTAATTAAAACAGTCAATCCGAACATAAAATTCACTTTGGAAACTGAAAGAAATCAAACTTTACCATATTTAGATTTAGAAATGATGAGACACCAAAATGGAACTTTGAAATTTAAAATTTATAGAAAACCTAGTCATACCGGTAAACTTCTAAATTATAGTAGCTCCTCCCATATTCCGCACAAGAGAAGTACGATTCGTTCACTAGTAAGTAGAGCTTTTAAAATTTGTAGTGAAGAGTATTTAGATAACGAATTGACATTAATAAAAGAACAATTGAGAAATAATGGATACCCAAGGAAAATGGTAAATATAGAAATTCATAAATATCGTACAATAAACAACAATAGAAACGGAAATAACTCGACTGATGACACTTTAAGAAAATTCATAGCTGCACCTTTTATTTCTGGTACAAGTGAAAGATAACAAAGAATATTAAGCTCCTTCAACTTATATCTTGGTAATAAATCAACAAATACAATCAATCAAGATTTGCTTATTAAAACCAAAAAATCCAGTAAAAAGTATAGACAAATGCAATGTAGTGTATAAAATAGATGGTAATGATTGCTCTAGTGAATATATAAGAGAAACAGGATGAAACTTGCAAACAAGAATAGATGAACATATAAAAGATGCTAGGATTGGAAAAGAAAATAGCCAGGTTTACCAACATTCCCGAGACACTGGACTTTCAAATTTACTGAAACGAAAGTTTTACAACAAAATCAAAATGTTTGGCATCGTAGAAGAATAGAATCATTTTATACACTGCATCATCAAAATTCAATCAATAGAGCTTATGATGTTAACACCCTCATTAATTCCTATAATTAATTAATGCAAATATTGATTTCTAAAACATAGAAACACTTAAGATCAACATGAAACTCAGAACCAAGATAGAATAAATAGAAAAAGGAAAATATGTGAACTTGTGGATCTTAGAAATGAAAATAAAATAATAATAATTAAATATATAAAAAATAATTTAAAAGAAGTAGATACATAGCCATAGAGGTTGACCGTTTTCAATCGCGCCTCTACAGTCAGATAGAAATAGGTACATAACTATAGAGGTTGACCGTTTTCCATCGCGCCTCTATAGTCAGATAGAAATAGATATATAAACATAGAGGCAGTGGTGGGATTCTAACTGTCTATCAACCGGTTTGCACGAACCGTTTCGAACTCCTTGAATCCTATCACTAACCTGGGGACAAGTATGTCTCTGGGACATATAGTTTTAATGTGTCCCACGAGATTCGAAAGGTTTAAATTACGATTGAGAACTACAAAACACTATATAGTTAAAGATAATGACAGCAAGGTCACCAATGTCATTGTGGTACAAAATTTACTATTAACTAATGAATAAAGCTCCGGGCCATCTGCTTATTCTGCCCATACAGTATACCACGTTCTAGACTCTTTCAATACGGTGACCAGAAATTTCGGTCTCGGAATTAAAAATACTCAGCCTACGGAATCAAGCACTCCTGCCAAATGTTCAATTGTGAGCGGTATAGAATTAATACCTTCATTTTATTTATTAAATTAATATTAAATCGAATACCGATTATATATAAGTATGAGGAGGCGTACCGCCACCATGCAGGGCAGCCAGGCCATTAAAAACACAAAAATGACCAAATCTCTCGCTAGTCGCATGAAAAAATCAAACTCATTTGAACGCTGAAGTTGTTCTGACGACTTCGTACGTATTCTGATGACTAAATCGCTGCCACTGTAACCACTCCCATTGGAAAGTATGAGCTTGATTTTCATCCGATTTCATTAGAAGTCGTCAGTGCGAAAAATCGCTTGAATACGCATCAATAGTAACCGTACCCTGAGTTTGAATCTTTTCAATCAAGAATAGCTCTGCAACTTTGTCTACAACTATATTTTGAATAAGATGAAACCAACCTCATGTGTCTAAAGTTTTTTTTTATTTAAACACAAAATTACCCTTACAAACTTTAGTTCTGAAGTCGGGCAACTTCAGCAAGTTACAATGTAGCAAAACAATAGTACCAAATTAATGCAGGGCAATTGAGACCCAAATAAGCTTCCGCTTCATGGGTAAAAGGACCTACCTAAAGATAAAAAAATGTATATTTACATATATATATATAAATTAATGTATTTGAAAATATATTACTATGTTGAATAGGAAACTAACAAGTTAGATTTTATTAATTTTTTAAAACAAATTATATTACTTGAGTTTTTGATATTGAAATCCAGTTCATTGCAGCATTTCAAGGTGATGTTACATAACACACATGCCATCTTTTTATCGAAGTGGTGAGTCAAATTAACTAACCGAGTACTGCACTTAAAATGACTGAGAGTATTTAACAAATTACTTTATAACACTCGTAGTAATTCCTTCTTTATATAGTCAATAATCATTGCTCAATCTATTAAATAATGTAAAAATACTGTAAAGTTAATATATAGACTATATTTAATAATAAATGTTACTTAACAAGCTGATATACATAATATGGACCACATTATTAGCTTAAAAGATCAGTCGATTTCATGCGCACCTTATGTGCTCATCTATCCAAAGTTTATTAACTGTTATAATAACTATCAAAATGTATGTTACTAGAGATAATTATTTATATTAGGTTTCTTAATCAAATATTAAGTCTTTAGAATTATATGTGATTTAGAAAAAGTAATTTTATTATTATTGAATAACTTAGATGTTGTGATTTCAGATAATATATGATAAGTATTTATTAATATATTGTTACTAAAGAATCGAGTATTTAATTTTCCCTCTGTTGTAGTTTCCTGTTACAAAAGTCACTTAACAATGGGCCCACCTGCGGCCTGAGTGCTCACCCGCTTTCACAACGGCGAGCGGGGTTGATAATAAGTCACCTAATACCGTAGGTGTTAAGTGAGTACTTTGTGAGTGCAGTCACTTACCAAGGAATGTAACAAAAAGGGACACTAAGCACCGGTTACTGCACTCACAGATGGAAGAAAATAATGAAGCTGATCTATTCGATCAATTTTCCTTTCGACCAATTTTAATTTCGATCAATTTTCCATTCGACCAATTTTCCATTCGATCAATTTTCCATTCGATCAATTGCTTTCGATAAATTGTTTTCGGTCAATTGCTTTCGATAAATTGTTTTCGGTCAATTGCTTTCGATAAATTGTTTTCGGTCAATTGCTTTCGATAAATTGTTTTCGGTCAATTGCTTTCGATAAATTGTTTTCGGTCAATTGCTTTCGATAAATTGTTTTCGGTCAATTGCTTTCGATAAATTGTTTTCGGTCAATTGCTTTCGATAAATTGTTTTCGGTCAATTGCTGTCGATCAATTTTCCTAGACCCATATAATTTATTCAAAGTTTGCTCTAGAAGGATCTACTAAAAAATTCTAGACTCTAGAGCATCTTCAAGAACAAATGTTCATCATAATTATTTATGAAAAAGTGATATATTATAGTGAATTGATGAATATGAGTTGATTATTAGATGCGTGAAATTTTACGCAATTGATGATTATTAATTTAATAAACAAAAGACAAATTTTACTAGGTACCTAATATTAAGAAATGAAAAATGAGAAAATATTTAGAGAAATCTACGATTATAAATTGGAAATAACATTATTATTTTATACTATTATGAGAAAGCTTTTTTGATAGTGATCATGCATCACTACAAATACATAAATTGTCAGAATTGTATCTAAATTCCAGGACGATGTAAATCCGTGTTTAAATTCCCTGACATCATAAGAGTTGCCTAATATGCAAATGGAAATAATAATGATTATTATAATTAGCAAAACATTTATCGTATAGTACAATGTAAACAGTTTTATCTCATCTATTGAGGATGTAAATCAGAGAAGCATAGCAAATTATTACTCTGTGCACCGAGAGAATAGCAAATCATTTTGGCCTTCCTCGATACATGTTCCAGACTGCAAAATGTGCCTAACAATCTGCATTCTGTTCTTCATTATACATGAAATATGAATATTAATATCAGAGCAGATTTGTGTGAATGGATATATGCGTTTCGCAATATTTTTGCATGAAATAAGTAACATTGATTTACACAAGCAAAGAAATATATAAAAGTATAAATGACTACTGCATGAAAATTGACGATGATTCCTCAATCAAATAATATTCATTATTCACTTAAAATAAATGAAAACAAGAGAGAAAAACTTATATTACTGGCACACGGTGCTAGGAAAATGCGTCCACGGAAAATACGTCCTTTTGAGGGATAGGTTAATAGGGTTCATTTAAGTAGATGACACAGTCTGACTAGATAATTAATTCAAATTATAGGAAATAACTTTGCAGTCTGTTTAATATAGGATTTCAAAAGAACATTTTCTCATTTATAATCCAATGTCCATTTGAAGGAATTATAGGTAAATTTTCGAATAATCAATAATTAGTATTAAAATGATCAGCCGGAGAAAGTTATGGAGGAGCCATAGTAGAATAAGTGGGGTCCATTGTTCATATTCGATGTTCTAATATACCGTTCTATCGTGTTTATTTGTGCAGTATACATAAATTCTTTGAAATAAAATTAGATTTTTCTGGCACTCATAGTAGGGGCATAAGTCATAGTGGGGGCATAAGTCATAGTGGGGGCATAAGTCATAGTGGGGGCATAAGTCATAGTAGTGGCATAAGTCATAGTGGGGGCATAAGTCATAGTGGGGGCATAAGTCATAGTGGGGGCATAAGTCATAGTGGGGGCATAAGTCATAGTGGGGGCATAAGTCATAGTGGGGGCATAAGTCATAGTGGGGGTATAAGTTATAGTGGGGGCATAAGTCATAGTGGGGGCATAAGTCATAGTGGGGGCATAAGTCATAGTGGGGGCATAAGTCATAGTGGGGGCATAAGTCATAGTGGGGGCATAAGTTATAGTGGGGGCATAAGTCATAGTGGGGGCATAAGTCATAGTGGGGGCATAAGTCATAGTGGGGGCATAAGTCATAGTGGGGGCATTAATTATCAAGAGGAGACTCCATTTTCATGGCCCCACTATTCATTAACCTCTGGAACTTTTTTTCTAAATAATAAAGATATTGTTTTTTAACATGAATGAATAAAATGATGCTTCCTCGATTTATTAAATTAATTAATTTGATATATAAGCATTGTGAATAGATTGAATTAATCTTTTCTCGTTACTTTGAACTTTCAATCATCTTAGTTACTCCATGAAAATTCACTTAGTTGTTCCTTTGAAGAAACGATTGTATAAATGAATTAGAGAAGGAATTTTAAATGAAATAACTTCTTATATTTTACCTTTGACGTAGTTTGCATTAATGGAATTGAAGGTATAAAAATTCAAAGCATGTTTGAAAACTAATTCATCTGAAAATAGAGTGATACCATTTTGTGAAAAAATCAAGCTACCGGACGGTTCCGCATTTCTGATTATTATAAAGAAAAAATATTTGATTATATCAAAAATATAAGTTCAATAATTATTATAATTTTTTTTTAAGTTTCCGAAAATAAGGAATCGTCCGATGACTCGGAACTAACTGTATGTAATTAATTTCAAATCTAACAGCTGTGTCTCTATGTTCACATATCAATGTCAAATAACTGCCTTCAAATAAAATGGGGAAATTTTCGCTTATAATTTAATTACTAATAAGTACGAAAATTATTTCCCACGATAGTACATTGATGGTTCAAAGAAATGTTAAGTTATACAGTTGGTAATTGTTCATTTATGAATTACTAACAATGGAAAGAATGCTTTAATGAGGATGCGCATATATTGATTGGAATTTTACAGACAGATATTCAGTGTTTGGGAGTTATGATTTATTTCAGAAGCAGTATAAATATAACTGTACATATCATATGTCATAAATATCTCCAAAACAATTGGGACCGTTTCTATACTGTATATGAGAGCAGGTATATGAGAATATGAAGAATAAGAGCCTTCTAACATTGAAAGCATTTCCGCAGCTTACACTTTCAGTTTTTATTTTAAGTAACCGCACCGAAAGTCCGATTTAGCCGACGATTTTATCTCCAATACGTGTGGAGTTGTTTGGGTAATGATTATCATATGATTGTCTGTGCATTGTGTAATGATTATCATATGATTGTCTGTGCACTGGGTAATGATTATCATATGATTGTCTGTGCATTGTGTAATGATTATCATATGATTGTCTGTGCACTGTGTAATGAGTATCATATGATTGTCTGTGCACTGTGAAATGATTATCATATGATTGACTGTGCACTGTGAAATGATTATCATATGATTGTCTGTACATTGTGAAATGATTATCATATGATTGTCTGTACATTGTGAAATGATTATCATATGATTGTCTGTGCATTGTGTAATGATTATCATATGATTGTCTGTGCACTGTGTAATGATTATCATATGACTGTATGTACATTGTGTAATGATTATCATATGATTGTCTGTGCATTGTGTAATGATTATCATATGACTGTATGTACATTGTGTAATGACATGGCTTATTTAATTATACTGCCTGATTTCCTTCCTTTTCGTCAATATTGGAAGATCCGAAAATACTACATGGACGTGACATCGATTAAAACGAGTGACGTCACACTAGTAATTTCCAAATAAAAATTGTGCTATTATTGAGTTAAATGTGCATTTTCATGGAAATTAACTTAAATAAAATACTGTTTTCATCACGTTTTACACTCTATTCACACATAATTTTCAGCTTAATAGTCTTCTAAATCTCCAGTAGAGTATAAGTGACTGAAGGATTTAACACACATTTGCATTAATAAGATTAAATAAGAATTTTTCAGTCCATTTTTTCTAATCAATCAAAATATCATTAATATTTGCTTGTATATTCCAATAACAAAATAAATAAAGAGAACATACTAGGTGACATAATTTTTATCACATGTGGTACACGAACAAAAACACTATAAGAGATAAATAGAAGCGTTAATTCATTATGCAGATTTATGCAAAACGGAGACCATATTCAGTGGGGAACGAATTTGATTTTATCTTTTAACACTTCTGCTGTATAATTTTGGAATTAGATTTGATTTTAAAAACGTTGTTATATACTGTTATAATGGCTACTAAAACCTTATGTTTTAATTTCAAAATTGTTCCAAAATATATATATTCAATTTCATTATTTATAATGATTTAAAATACTTTTAATCAAAGAGAAATAGGAAACATAGTTATCTTAAATAATCCAATTTAATTAAAAAAAGAAATTAAATGATTACGTTATAATTAACGTTATATTGAAATAACTCATATTGTATAGCTTCATCGATATATACATTTTTTCCATTAACTTACAATGAAATGGAATTTAATTTAATTTAATAAATTAAATTTTATACTAATCATTTAAAAAATATCGAACATTTACTATTTTATGATCTTAGATAATTATATAAATATATTTATTGAGATACTTTAAAATTTATCATTATTTTATATAACTTTATTTTCAATCATCTCTGAGGCATATTGCACCAACTACGAATATTTCTCATATCTAAGCAGGATTTCCTAAATATTTGACTGTACAATTCACAGAGAATGTAATATAATGAACTGTTATTTAAAATTTTCTGTCATGGAACCTCATGGAGCTGTACTGGGAAAAAAGTAAAAACTAAAGAAGAACAAAGAATAAAATCAGGTCAGTCCCTTCGTCAAAGACTAAAAATTTGCATACCTCTGTGTTTGAAAATTGTGAGAATAAGTTTCAGGCTTAATTCCTTCAAACATGGAGAATCGATAGATAGTTCTAAAATATTATTAACAGTTATTACAGATTATTGGTATTGGCCAGTGCCAATTAGGTATAATTTGGCATAACTCTGTAGGTGACATGTTATTTCGAAATGTGTCTTCCACAAGATCTTACTTCATTGTATGTATCAATCAGGAGAAATATCATATATGTTGAATATATCGCCATATAGCTAATTTGTGCTTATGATTGAATTTCAGTAAATTTTAAATTTCAAAATATTTGACACGTATATTAACATAATACATTGCCCAATGCCAATAATCTGTAATAACTATTAATAATATTTTAAAACTGTCTATCGATTCTCCATGTTTGAAGGAATAAAGTCTGAAACTTATTCTCACAATTTTCAAACACAGAGGTATGATAATTTTCTGTCCGTTTCTTATTCAGGAAATCTTTGGCGAAGAGACTGACCTGATTTTCTTCTTTTTTCTTCTTTAGTTTTTACTTTTTTCCAGTACAGCTCCATGAGGTTCCATGACAAAAAATTATAAATAACAGCTCAGTATATTATTTTTTGTGTGAATTGTGAAGCCAAATAATTATGAAATCCTTCTTAGGTAAGAGAAATATTTGAAGTGGGTACAATATGCTTGACAATAATGCCTCGAAGATGATTGAAAATTTGAAATACTTAATTAAAAAAAAGTTATATAAAATAGTGATGACTCTTAATATTACTCAATAAACAATTTTATATAATTATCAAAGATAATAAAACAGTAAATGCTCGATATTTCTTGAATGATTAGTATATGATTTAATTTATCAATTTAGATTAATTCCATTTCATTGCAAGTTGATGAATAAATTGTATATATCGATGAAGCTATACAATATGCTTTATTTCAATATTACGTTATAACGTAATCATTTATTTTTGTAAAAAAATTAAATTGGATCATTTAAGATAACTATATTTCCTATTTATCTTCAATTAAAAGTATTTTAAATCATTTTAAATAATGAAATTGAATATATATATTTTGGAACAATTTTGAAATTAAAACATCAGGTTTTACTAGCCATTATAACAGTATATAACAACGTGTTTAACACCAAATCTAATTCCAAAATTGTACAGCAGAAGTGTTAAAAGATAAAACCAAATTCGTTCCCCACTGAATATGGTCTCCGTTTTGCATAAATCTGCATAATGAATTAACGCTTCCATTTATCTCTTATAGTGTTTTTCTTCGTGTACATGTGATGAGAATTATGTCACCTAGTATGTTCTCTTTATTTATTTTGTTATTGGAATATACAAGCAAATATTAATGATATTTTGATTGATTAAAAAAATTGGACTGAAAATGTTGAATCACACTTGACCCTTAATTTACAATAAATCATCATGCTGTACTATAATAAAAATTAAGAGTGTTCGAATAAGATAAAATAATTTAATTAGACAGTATGAAACAGAATATAAATAATCCTAAATTTCCTGTTATGCTGAAAAAGTTAACCTTTAGAACAGTTTGTACATTAAAGCAGAAAGACCTGAGAGAAGTTATTGTGTACTTTCATTAAATGTTTGGTCAATAAAAAGCACCAAGAAAAAAGTGGTTCATTGAAGAGATATCAAAATTTACATAATGTTTCCTCTATTTTGTCCCAACAACGTGAGGGAAAACTCCCTGCAAATATTCTGAAAATGAGAGCAAACCTAAAAGAAGTACCTATTGTACAATGTAATGATGCAAGTTCCTGGATAAATATTTGGGATAAGAATTTGCTTATAGGTTTACTCTTTTATTTTGATTATTCTGGATAAAGGTTTTGTGAAAGTTAACGGATGAAATAATATCAAATGTAAAGTACACAAATATTTTCATAATTTGAGATGAAGCATTTTAATTTGAGGATAATTTTTATAATATTCTAAATTAATAAAAGAATATTCTAAATTGTTAAATATACTACTGGAAATAAAATTTTATAATATCCTATATTGAATTTGAAATATTACAAAAATATATTGTGTTAGATATACTATGCAATTCACTGCGTCCATGAATTTATAAAATAAAGCATGTGCTATTTTTTAGCGTGAAAATTATAAACATTTCCGCAATCTTTTCAGATTGGGAACGATGTCATAATTAATTGCAAGGGTGATTGAGAGAGACATTAAAGTATGAATGTTCCAAATTCAATTTAAGTGGACCGACCATGGTTTTTGAAAACATTTTTTATTAATGAAGCTACGGTTCTGAAACTTGGTACCATGTGTAAAATTGAATTCTCTTTCGATTTTGTTCATGACATTTTTTCGATTCGGCACACAGAAAACGAGTTATTTGAATTTCGAACGGATTTCGCCCCCTTTTTAAAATGCCTAAGGCTCAATTTCGGTTGAAGCTACTGCATTGCAGTTTTTTGCATTCGATTCTCCAGGAAAATACTTAGAATCTATAGAGCATTCTTGTTCAAATTACTAATTATTCTTCGAAATATCGGAAAAATAAAAGAATTTCTTATTAATTTAATATCTCTAAAAATAATTTGAAATTCGAACAAAACGCTTAACAGATAGTAGGTAATTTCCTGAAAAATCGAATGCAAAAAACTGCAATAAGGAGTAGATGTTTGAATACCTAAATTTGTAACATTTTGAAGTGCCTCAAAATGCAATTCAAAGTTATTGGGGGACCGACCATATTTTTTGAAAAAAAAATATATTAATGAAGCTACAGTTATGACACTTCGTATCCATATATAAAATTGATTTCCCTATCGTTTTTGTTCATGGCAATTTTCCGACTTGACATGGCAATTTTCAGACATAGAAGACGAGTTATTCGAACTAACAGAGCACTATACCAAGCCCTTTCCCCCCTCTCCCCAGGGGCATAGCGTCACACAGACACACTCTAGAGTTCTGATTTTTTGTACAATCATTTATAAAGTTATTAGGTACCTATTTAGAAAAAATAAATGATAATGTTTTGAGATTTTTCCATGGTCGGCCCCCTTAAATATTGAATCGAAATTATTGATTTCATACATCACACACTTTTGCCTTTTACATAATAATTGTTTCTAATTTTTTTCTCTCCTGATAGCTATTTAATATTTCATAAAATATGTAGCTGTATGGACACTGTATTGTATCTATGTTTCATAAATATAGTGATGTTTCGGATCATATGTAGATTCCACACCCAATTTTTCACTCCTGAACAAGATGCACCTCAATGATTTCACACCTGTACAATATGCACCCCAACGATATCACTCCTGTACAATATGCACCCCAACGATATCACTCCTGTACAATATGCACCCCAACGATATCACTCCTGTACAATATGCACACCAACGATATCACTCCTGTACAATATGCACACTAACGATATCACTCCTGTACAATATGCACACCAACGATATCACTCCTGTACAATATGCACACTAACGATATCACTCCTGTACAATATGCACACCAACGATATCACTCCTGTACAATATGCACACCAACGATATCACTCCTGTACAATATGCACACTAACGATATCACTCCTGTACAATATGCACACCAACGATATCACTCCTGTACAATATGCACACTAACGATATCACTCCTGTACAATATGCACACCAACGATATCACTCCTGTACAATATGCACACCAACGATATCACTCCTGTACAATATGCACACTAACGATATCACTCCCGTACAATATGCACCCCAACGATATCACTCCTGTACAATATGCACCCCAACGATATCACTCCTGTACAATATGCACACCAACGATATCACTCCTGTACAATATGCACCCCAACGATATCACTCCTGTACAATATGCACCCCAACGATATCACTCCTGTACAATATGCACACCAACGATATCACTCCTGTACAATATGCACACCAACGATATCACTCCTGTACAATATGCACACCAACGATATCACTCCTGTACATTATGCACACCAACGATATCACTCCTGTACAATATGCACACCAACGATATCACTCCTGTACAATATGCACCCCAACGATATCACTCCTGTACAATATGCACACCAACGATATCACTCCTGTACAATATGCACACCAACGATATCACTCCTGTACAATATGCACCCCAACGATATCACTCCTGTACAATATGCACCCCAACGATATCACTCCTGTACAATATGCACACCAACGATATCACTCCTGTACAATATGCACCCCAACGATTTCACTCCTGTACAATATGCACACCAACGATATCACTCCTGTACAATATGCACCCCAACGATATCACTCCTGTACAATATGCACACCAACGATATCACTCCTGTACAATATGCACACCAACGATATCACTCCTGTACAATATGCACACAAACGATATCACTCCTGTACAATATGCACACCAACGATATCACTCCTGTATAATATGGACACCAACGATATCACTCCTGTACAATATGCACACCAACGATATCACTCCTGTACAATATGCACACCAACGATATCACTCCTGTACAATATGCACCCCAACGATATCACTCCTGTACAATATGCACACCAACGATATCACTCCTGTACAATATGCACACCAACGATATCACTCCTGTACAATATGCACACCAACGATATCACTCCTGTACAATATGCACACCAACGATATCACTCCTGTACAATATGCACACCAACGATATCACTCCTGTACAATATGCACCCCAACGATATCACTCCTGTACAATATGCACACCAACGATATCACTCCTGTACAATATGCACACCAATGATTTCATTTCTGTACATTGTTGACTATTTAATATAAAAATATGTACCAAATAATTACATTCTGAATATCTTAAAATGACAACAAAATATTATTGAACGGGAAATAATCTCACGCATCGTATGCTTAATATTATCTCATTTCAAGTCCCTTTATTTTCAATAGAAGATAAGATCATGGAATATTTTGGTGACCAAGCGTCAAAAACCCAATTTTTCTCTCATCAAATTTGGTAAAAACACTCCAATATACTGCACTTTAACAGTTTTCTCACTTCATTAAATGCAGGAATCCTATGAGAAGCGATTGGTATCTTGAATCAGATTAGGATGTCTAAATGGAGTCAGATGAGGATATCTACAGAGGCTTTTATATATGTATTTATTTTATTTTACTTCAATTCTATTTAATACTTCATATAGTAAGAATATTTAATTTCAACATAATATGTTATATTAATATTCATATAGTGTCAACGTGAGTATTGGGTAGTCCCCCTGCACCTAAAATGTGCGGGCATTAATTTGCACCCCCATATAAAGTTTTAACTAGTTGTATCAGCAGTAGGATACTATTTCGCTGAGATTTAGTCAGGTATAATGCAGGTATATGGACGTTAAGAGGTGGCAGCAGATAAACCAACTGATTCGTAGGGAAGTTTTTTTATTGAACACTGGCTATTGCTACATTATGCATATAAGAAATTAGTTATCATGAGAATATTATTGGAACAGTTTTTAAGAGCATAGACTATGAGTTTTAACAGCTTATATAAATTATGAACATATATTTTACACTCCGGCCCAAACAAGAATTTATAAGATTTATTAACAGTATAAAATTCAAAAACAACAAAGAACAAAACGCAAAATTGAACAATGAAAACACACTACTTATATTTACAAACAATCTAACAAAACACAAAATTGAACAATGAAAACATACTACTTATATTTACAAACAATCTAACAAAACACACAAATTATTTACAGAAGTCATTTCAAACTTTCCTTCATTTTCAAGTTAGCTTGAACAGCTGCTTTACGTTTAATCTTTTCACGAGTAAATGAAGGTTAATTAACATTTTCGAAATCACTAGCAGCTGAAGATATCTCAAGATTGACAATATTAATTACCGGTTGAATACAAAAGCCATTTTTAGTTTTAATGTACACCGATCTAACCACTCCATCATTTCCCGAATTTAACGTCACAATTTTACCTAATTTCCATGAGCTTCTACTATTACCATGGCTATCAGAACTACATCTCCGGCCCGCAAATTTGATGGCACATCAAGATTATTGCTAGAACGTTCCCTAAGTGACGTTAAAAGTATTCAGATTTCCATCTGTACCACAAATCGTCTATTAATTTACGTAACCTTAACTGTTTCCTAGTGAACATCTCCCTATTGTAGACATTTGGATCAGATAGTAAAGTCAAATCTACACCTGCATTCCCTAGCGCTCTTATACGCCTACCACAAACTAAATGAGAAGGAGTTAAAGGATCATCAGTGATATCGTCGCTTACATAGGTAATAGGTCTATCATTAATCAGAGACTCTATCTCACAAAGCAAAGTAGAAAGTTCAATAGAAGATATCAATGATTTTCCCAAAACCTTTCGCAAACTATTCTTAGTCAAACCAACCATTCTCTCCCAAGCCCCACCAAAGTGTGGTGCATTTACAGGAATAAATTGCCATTCTACATTCAACAAATTTAGTTTACTTACAACCTTTTCATGAGATTTAATCTGCTTGAGAAGATCGGCTGTTTTGACAAATATAGGAGCATTATCACTTAATAACAATTTAGGTACAGACATACTAGCAGTAAATCTCCTAAAACATAATAGGAAGGTATCCGCGGTACCATCATGAGCTAATTCTTAAAAGATAGCCCTAGTTATCATACAAGTAAATAGACATATATAAACTTTCATGACAACTGTAAAACTGGGATTCATGACAACTGTCAACTAAGGCTTTCAACTTGCAAGTTCTATCTCTTATTTATTTATTTATTTATTACAGATAGCACCTTTTTACAGAGTAGAACCAGGGCCAGGGCCTCCCTGATCTTTGCATTCAGGAAAAAAAATGAAAATATAACTCAATATAAATGGAAATCAGTAAAACTAGGCCCCATGAAGAAGATACTCAGGTGGCAACTATAAGGCCCGAGAAAGCACAAGGCTTTGAGGGCATTCAAGCTGACATAGAAAATACAAAATACACTGTGACGTATTTTAAGGAAATATCAAAACATACATTTTATAGTACAATTCAACAATATAGAGTATGAACAAATTAATGTAGCTATTTAAAATTAAAATCAGATTACATATTGGTTGAGCTTAGCCAGAGTTTAAATTTAGTCTTGAAGGTATTAACTGTATTACTCATCTTCAAATCACCAGGTATTAAGTTCCATAGCCTGGAGGCAGAGTAAATAACATTAGATTTTGAAGTTTCACATCTATAGCGGGGTAAATTAATGTCATTGCTAGTTCTCACTGCGTAAGCATGACGATTACAATTATTAGACACATAGCTACAGAGAGCTTCATCATATCCTACGTCATTAATCGCTCTGAACATATAAAGACCAAGACTATACTTGAATACAAGACCTATCTTTAAAATTTTAAGATCTGTAAACAAATTCTCAGTATGGTGTAGATAAGGTACTCTTGCTATTATTCTCACTGCTCTCTTTTGTAATATTACAAGTTTATTAATGTGACACTCTGCAGCAATACCCCAAACATTGATACAATAATTAAAATAAGGATACACGATAGAATAGTAGATCATTTTAGCAACATTCATGGGTACATATTCATTAACTCTACCTAGCACCCCCACTGACCTAGCTACTTTCCCTGAAATCCTACTAATATGCTCGTCAAATCTGAGATTGTGATCCAGGTAGAGACCGAGGTACTTGACACATGAGACCTTTTCAATTACCTTCTGATCAATACAAATTGGATTCAAATTAATGTTACCTATGTACGAAAATACAAAATACTTTGTCTTATCAATATTTAGGGTAATTTTATTATAAAAGAGCCACTTTTGAATTTTTTCTAAGTGTTCATTAATTATAATGTGCACTTCATGAGTAGACTGGCGAGAAAAGCTGTATGTAATGACAGAATCATCCGCAAAGAGGTTGAAATTAAAAAGAGGAGAGCTGTTAGGAAAGTCATTGATAAATATTAAGAATAACAAAGGTCCAATTGTGCTACCTTGAGGAACACCACAATCCACACTAGTCAAACCAGACTTACATCCATTAACAGTTGTTGACTGACTACGTTCAGATAGATAAGATTTAAATAGCAAGTGAGGAATACCTCTTATCCCAAGATAATACATTTTGTCAAGTAGTATACTATGCGAAACGCAATCAAAGGCTTTTTTAAAATCCAGAAACATAGCAAATACTAAGTTTCTTTTATCAAGTTCGTTGTAAACTGGCCTCAACAGATTAATTATCGCTTGTTGCGTTGACTTGTTTTTTCTGAAACCGAACTGTTTATCAGAAAGTATATTATTGAAGGATAGATAGTTGTACAATCGTTTATAGAGACATTTTTCAAACACTTTAGAAATATTCTCTAAGATTGAAATTGGCCGATAATTATTAATGTTTTCGGCATTACCTCCCTTATAAATAGGCACTATCCTAGCAGTCTTAAATATATTAGGAAATTTACCAGTTATGAAACACCTATTAATCAAAGATGCCAAGACAGGTGAAATCAAAGGGCTGAGATACTTGATTACAAAAACTGGGATAGCATCAAATCTAACGGACTTCTTTTTCAAAGACAGAATAGTCTCATTAACTTCACCTGCATCAACAGGATTCAAAAAGAAAGAATTCACATTACTATTGTTCAAATATTGGAGGTAATTTCTATCACTAGAGTCACCATAAGCAGCATTGACGGTACTACCAATTTTCGAAAAATACTCATTCATTTTGTTTGCCAAAATGTCTGCATTTTCCTCCAAAGTATCATTAAATTTCAGTTTAATACAGTCATTCTCTCTTTGTGAAGTCGGCTTAATTAATTTATTAATATTCCTCCAAGTAGAGCCAATATTATTCTTAGCGTCACTAAACAAGTTCAAATAATAATTACGTTTCTTATATCTAATTTCTAAGGTTATCATATTTCGATACCTGGTATAGGCTCCCTTACTCATCTTACCATTCTTATATAGAATATGATATCGAGTACGTTTTTTAATCCTTGTGAGCAATTCCTGATCAATCCAGGGTTTCAGTTCCTGCTTGTAACTAACGTTTCTACAAATAACAGGACAATGAGTGTTATACTCTTTCATAAGAACATTCATAAATAGTACAGTACCATAATCTACATCTTCACAAGTTAAAATAGATGAAAAATCCACTAAAGACAGAGAGTTATACAGTGATTCCAATGAAACATTTTTATGATCCCTATATTTAATATTGGTCATATTCCTATTATTAACACAATTAGTAAAGTAGTTAACAATTTCAGTAAAAATCAAATAATGGTCGGAAATATCGGTAGGAATAATACCAGAGCAAACATTAGACGGATTTGATATAAAAATATTATCAAGTAAGGAACATCTATCATCTGTAACTCGAGTAGGTTTGGTAATTAAAGGTAAGAAAGACTGAGAGAGCATTAAATTCAGAAAATTTATAGAGTTATTCTCCCCTTCCTCTACCCTGAGTAAGTCTATATTGAAATCCCCACAAACTATCTTTATATTAAAACTGAGTGCACTTAGCCTACCCACAATTCTATCAAATTCAGTAAGAAATTCAGAAACATCGGCTTGAGGTGCTCTATACACCACTCCGACAAGCAAATTTTTGTTCTCAATCGAACATTTGACCCACAGGCATTCTATACAGGGGGAGGAGATGGAGAATTCATGTAGCAAACAACTCTTAATAGAAGATTTAATAAGTACACTAACACCTCCCCCCCTTCTACCATCTCTCCTAATTTCATAGAAGTGATTATAGTTAGAGAATTCTACCAAATCTAAAACTTCAGGCGTCAACCACGTTTCACTGAGACAAATGATACTGAAATTCGGTTGTAGGGATGAAAGAATCATTTTAAGTTCATCAATTTTCGGATACAAAGATCGTATATTTATGTGCATAATCTTTAAGTTTCGTTGATCATTCTGAAATTCACTAACAAATTGTTCAATAGAGTAGTAATTAGATTGTTCGCTATTACGAAAGTTTGGATAGAGTTGATTGAAATGTCTCATCTCAACATCAAAATCAATTAGATTATCATTCATTAAATTGAGATAAGAATACAGACATATACAGCATACACAGTGTTATAACTTCATAAATAAATATATAGCAACTTAATAAACCTACACAAGAATCCATGTATATGCATAGGAAGACATATAAAAATATGTGGCATGTAATGAAATAATGTACCATACGTACACACACGTACACTTGAGCAAACACATGTACGCACCAAATCACAGAAATTAAGTACAAGGGACTTATAGATGGAAGACGAGCATGATAACACATCAGCAGATTATAAAAGATAAAAAGGTAATAGTCAAAGTGGTACAAGCAAGTCAAAGTGTATACAAAAATATACACAAGCTTGCTCCGTTGGTCATTGGACGAAGTAGAGAGAACATACGGATTCTGGTCAACGTATATGGTTAAATATACGAGCCAGCATCCTCTAACAATGAGTAACATCAAATAGTTTAGCCGTCCAAGTCAATCCCTTTTCCGTTCGCCCAACAGTTCCAATATAGTTACTGAGAGGTCCACCTCACATATGCTATCAAGCTTTGCCATATTCTTCACAAAAATCTTTCTATTAGGGTCAGTGCCGTTAGGAGCTTTCATCCAAGCGTATACATTTCCATTGTGGGAACCGACTGCCAAGATTTTTTGCGGGAATCGTCGTTTAGCCTGTCTCAGTGCGTATAGTAATTTAGATTTGACTGGAGGAAGGTCCTCATTAACATACAAGTTAACAGGCTTACTGGTGCGACATGCTCGCAAGACATCATTTTTAATTTCTTGCCGACGGAATTTAACCACCAGGTTCCTTTTAATTGGTGCTTGCGTGTTTGGTTTCTTTCCGATGCGATACGAGGACACGATAGCATCAGATGCTATTTCATATTTCAGATTCGTTTTGAGCAATTGCTTGATTATCTCAGAAGAGTTTTCATCATTGGATTCCGAAGGTAAAGCATTGCCTGACACAATCACAGAGTCAGCCCTCAAACTTGTCTCCATTTCATCTAGACGTTCAGCTAACTCAGAGTAATTTCTCTTTATGATATTTACTTCACTTTCGAGCTGTGCTATTCGTTCATCCTTGAGCTTCAATTTTTCTTCCAGACTAGTGAAAGCAGATTCGAAACTTTCAGATAACAACATGTAGAGAGCTCGATTCTCACCAGACAGCTGATCAATATCCAGCAGCTCTTTGCCGTTTATCTCAGCTCTTGAGCTAGGGGGCGTGAGTGCATTACGGCGTCTCTTGTTTCCCATCGTAAGTGATAGGTTCAGCAAGTTGAAGATTTGTAAAGAAAGTAGCTTATCTTCCGACAAACAGTAGCAATGACCATTTGAAGAGACTTTCAAAATCTCAGAAAAGATCGCTCACCGTAGATACAATTGCTTGTGGTTGTGCATGAAACAATATTAAACACACAGGAAAGCTGGACTAGGGTGCACGAAACTGAATGATAATCAAAGAAGAAACACTGCGAGGAGCGACACACTACACTTCACGTCAGCTCAGTGAAGCATTAAGTACTTTCGATGTCAATACAATATTAGTTTTTTACTTAAAAAATAAGATAAATAAAGGATCAATAATAGAAAATGGATAATTATTTTATATTTATAAAAAATAGTGTTTTACAAAAGTTGAAGATAACAATTAAATTAGGTAAAAATTTAAAAACTACTACACGACTAAATACACTTGCTGGTTATTTCTAAAGTAAAAACTACCCGATACAATTTTTACTAAAATAAAGGATTTCTGATTAGTACTAGTTTACATGAAGTATCAATCTTAGAACAATTTATAAAAGCTTAGGGTTGAATGATTAACATGAACTTACTATATACAATTAATTCTATATTTACCTAAGATTAAAGTTTTTCAAACGCATAGCAATAAATAAGATACACAAATTAGTTCGGTATTTTATGCACTTCCTTTTCACGGAGAAATGTCGTTGAAAATCTAAAAGTAATAAGCATGAATAAATGGATATCACAGGGAATGAGACCAGACTTCCTGGGAATGATGAGAACTCTGATAGTGATTAGTACTGTCCTGATGAGAACTACACTGATGGTAACTGCACTGATGAGAACTGCACTGATGAGAACTGCCATGATGAGAACTGTCCTGATGAGAACTGCGGTGGTGCGAAGTTATTTGAATCTGAAAATGTTTACAAACAAATTGATTAAAAAATCTCTGATATTGACTTAGAATTACGCTACAAGCAATTATTAACAAGATAAAACAAATTGAATAGATTTTATTTTAATCTCATACTAAAATATTTTTTTTTTTTATACTAGGGGTTTAACGTCGTACTTCAGTTATATCGTGACTATTTCGCTGACGTAAAAGGAAATTAAATACAAGGGACTAGAAGAAGCAGTCAGAAAGGAAAGTGGCTCCATGAACAAAGGCACTTACCATCGTTGGTGACAATGCTCATGGATGCAGAAAAGCTACTCCGTGAATACAGTCACTTACCAAGGAATGTGACGAAACGGGACGCAAGCACCGGTGGCTGTCCTCACAGATGGAAAAGGAAAATGAAGAGGTGATAGTAAATGAAGCCTACGAGCCTACCTAACACAAAAATCTAAGACCTCGTAGTTGAAGAGCATAACCCTAGTTCTATTCTACAAAATCCTGAACAATGTGTATGTATTCAAAGCACATTCAGTTATGTTAAAAGTATCCACATTCGAGTGCCAAGGAAGAAATAAGATTTGATAGAAAACAAGATTAATGGAAAGTAGAACACAGATAGATTGAAATCCTTACTGTGATCAGAGTGTGTTTCGAATTTTAAAAATCAAACTTACAAAATATTTACCCAAAGGACTAAAAAGAGTGACTCCTCAATCTAATATTTTTAATTTTTTCTTTATGTTGATGAATTAAGAAGTTATACCGCAAACGATGGAAAGAAAATGATAATTTAAAATGAGTGAAGAAAAGACAACAAAGCTATTTTTGGAAATTGCAAGATAAGGTTGAATAGATGTTTAGCATTAGAAACGTCGTTTTATAGAAACGCTACATTTATCTTCCATTACTCGAGACTAACTGTTAGATAAAGTCTAATAATTCCAATCCGTAGAATACTTACTACAAAGGACTATATTACAAACTAATTGGAAAAAAGTCGAATTAATTTAAATGAAACAAAAGAACTCTACAAAAGAGATAATTGAATTTTACTAATTTCTTGTAATTAAATATTGGTCATTTTTTTAAATAAGATTATAGCTTTATGGAAACAGAAATTGTTCTGAAAAAGTGTAATACATATTTGCCTCAAAAATGGAAGGAAGTATTTAATTTTATTCGATTTGTTGTCAAAGAAGATGCAAAGAACGAAACTTTAAAATAGAAAAAATGAAAGTCAATAAGTTGAAAATACTGAACAATGTCACTAAACTACTTAATTTCATTTAAATGTTCAAATATGAATGTCACAAGGACTAATGAAATATTGTAGAAACTCATTTTAGCGGCAAGTTACACGTTGAAGTAATCTAGAATATTGTATAAATTAAGCTATTCGTATTATCAGTAAATTTAAACGTTTTTTAGTTTAATGATTTAATGAGTCAAGAGTTCCAAACTAGGCAATAAACAAAAAGCTACAGTTAAAAAAAATTAGTTGATACAACTATAATGAACTATTTTCTTTAGAACGACCATTATACTCTCTCAATAGATGTTAAAAAAATTGTATACAAGTAACTATATAAGAGTTTAATTAATTATTACCAGTACTCTGAATATTTGCAAATTTTAATACTAGCAAAATAAATAACTGTGTATCACCATGGAGTGGATATGAACAGTCAGTCAGTATTTAAGAATTCAGTATTTCAGAAACTACAGAAACCAAAAGTTGTGTATTTACAATTACCAATTATAAAGTATTTGGACGAAATAATTTACAATTGGCAATCAATTTAATTGAAAGTTTTTAGGCCATATCGCTGATATTGAAAAGAAATTGAATATATATGGGGCTTGAAGTAACAGTTAGAAAGGAAAGAGACTCCATGAAAGAATTAACTACCACCAGTCGGAGACGACGCTCATGGATGCAAAAAATATAATCCATGACTGCAGTCACTTACCAAGGAATGTGACGAAAAGAGTCACCAACACCGGTGGCAGCACTCACAGATGGAAAAGGAAAATGAAGAGGTGATAATAAATGAAGCCTACCGGACAAAAAAAAACATACGAGTTATCCTCAGAAACTACAATTAGCCACAAAAATGATAAGCCTGAAGCTGTTGTGCCCTTCTCTTATATTCACCTGAACCGATTGAGGATACAGGCACTGGGGGCTTTGCAATTAGCCTACTATATTATATCTTTAAACAATTTTCATACATTTTTTGAATTATATATTTATGAAACATAACTGATACGAATAACTTTGCTAATTCTATCAATTATCACTGAACTAATAGAAATTTGTCCTTACCAATTGAGAATAGGGAGATTTGCACTGCTGTCGTTTGTTTCTTCCGCTTTCTTGTGAGGAGAAGTGATCTGGTCATAGATAGTGGTCTGTACAGTTCCACCTAGCGAATGCTCGCTCTACCCATTGAACTGGAAACAAATTTTAATAATATAAATTAGTATATAAGTTATTGTTATTGAATAGTTTCGATGCGAATATAATGGTTTCGAGATTTCGTTAATCGGAAAATAAATAGAAAAGACCTTAATATAGATCTAGCAGTTAGATTGGAAAGAGACGCCGTGAATGGAATGAAAGAGATTCTTCAATGAGAATCTAGTTATCGCGGAAGTAAGAGGAAAATGAACAAACAGGGTGCAAAAACATATTGCAAATTATATTAATAAACAATCTAAGACTACATTGTTATCCCTATCTAGTGCTATTCTACAAAACAGTGAATTTCAATGAAACAAAAAGGAAAAAAAACTTGGTCATCATCCAATTTGCAACTGTTCGTATCGAAAAATTCTCTGCCTCTTTCTTCAATTCATGACTGTTACATAGTGTCATTCGTTGAAAACTCTCATAAATGCAACATGAATATCTTACATATTTACTATTATGAATTTAAGATAGTTTTTTTAGTATAAAGTTATTAATAAATAATCTCTGTTAATTTAAGTAGGGGTTTAACGTCTTCTTTGGAACCAAAGGCCAAATTGCTGACAATGAAATTAAATACAAGGGACTGGAAGAAGCAGTCTGAAAGGAAAGTGGCTTCAAGAACAAAGTCACCTACCACCGTCGGTGACAATGCTCATGAATACATAAGAACTACTCCGATAATGCATTCACTTAAAAAGAATAAAAAATAACCCAATTTAAGGTCCGGAGGCTGCACTCACGGATGGAAGATTAAAATGAAAAGGGGATAGTAAATTAAGCCTAACCAACCCAAAAGTCGAAGACCTCGTAGTTTGAAAGCATAAACCTAGTGCAATCCTCTAAAACTGCAAGTGGCGTAAAAAGATAAATATAATAAGAATGAAAAAAGACGATTATTAATCCAAATTACAACAGTTCGAGGCCAAAGAGAACCCCCTTCTATTAAATCCACCACAAACAGCTTCATGATTGGGTCACGCAGGTAAATTGCGGCATACTTACTAACTGCGGCCTCTAACAACTGAAACATCATAGCTTCAAAACACACGTCAAAACTTAAATTAATAAGTTATAGCATTCACTGTGCTTCTTTTGATAGCTATGCAACATATTGATAGCTATGCAACATTTTAATGTAATTTTGATTCAAAATGTTTTAGAGACTCTTTTGAGAGGGCTGCAATAAAAAATTGAAGGGCCGCAATTTACCTGCGTGACCCTAGAGCTCATGCAGGCTTATAAATTCTTTGCTACCCAGAAAGAAAGAATTTTTTTAAGAGTTACCTGCACAAAATAAAAACGAGAACTTGTTAGTAGAATTAGAAGATGAAAATTATGGGAAAAAATAAATTATGTGAATATACGTAATTACATTTACCGTTTAACACTAACCTTGAGCATCCAGCTGTTCCAAAAATTATTCGTAGGTTTTCCCTTTTTTTATAGTGTATAAACATTGTTATATCTATAGGTATTGTGAGACTAAAACCTGAAAAAGATTTAAATTTAAAGGTATTTATAAAAACAGAAAGAACAGTTTAAACAAAAAGTATATACTACAGTCTACATTAGGTATAGAACTATTGACGTAAACCGGCGGCTATTTACGAATGGAAGAATCATATGCATAATAGAACATTTAATAAAGTATATACCTACCTAAACTCTAGAAGTCTAGAGGCTAAAATAAAAAATAAAATGTGGTTATAAGCTACAGCTCTAGGTGTTTTTTTTTTCTTCTTTCTATTCCATGTCTACAGATCGTATTAAAAGGAATTTAGGCACAATAATATAAAGTAGAATTCCGTATTTTTTCAAAATTAAATAGTTCATTTACCGTGAGGGCACTGCTTTAGAGTAATGTAATGAAGTGCATAAAAACTAATTTTGCTATTTCGTAAACTGTTCCAAATCTCGACATTTTGCAGGTTTGGATACCTATAAAAAATGGTTCCACTAACTATAGAAAAAAAATCTGAAGTTCGGTATTATTTCAAAGTTCAGAAGTAAAGATACAAAAGTTTTGAAAGCACACATTTTGGTAATAAATTGCAAATTCCATCAGCAATTTCAAGAAAATCTGTGAAATATTGATAAATTTATAATTCGAAATGATCTCAAGAACAGAAACACTTGATATTGAGCTGGACTTCGTCTCAGCTATAAGCAAAAAGAAAAAAATCAACTGGTAAATATATTTAGAGTTCATATCCGAAAAGAAAACTACTAGCTCAGAAATGTGATCTGTCTTACGAATATCCCAATTTCAAGGAATAAGCTGCCTAAAAATGGTAGCATCAACAATTTTTCACACAGTTTAAAAATATAGCTTAAAATTTTGAATCTAGAACTTAGAAAATAAAAGAAGCGAAAATAATTAATTTACCAATGTATAAGTAAAAGATATAGTTCCCTTTTAGCATGACAATAAAAAATAGAGTCCTCAGCTAGAAAGACTGAAGAATCCAGGCTAAGTGAAATTAGTATATAGAGAAAGATTAATTTTCGATCTGCCTAAAACACAAGTTTTTGAATAGAGAGAGTGAAATTTGATGACTTTTCACCATGACGGCTGAAGACGAAATGTCCCGCAGTGCATTAAAAAGAATGGAAATTTCTTACATGCGGGGGTAAAATGAGAATTTGGGGTAGCGTACGATAATCCGTGGTACAGTGGGAACTAGATTATTCATGCGCGCCTCAGCAATTGGACGGATACAATTTTCCGCGATAGTACGTAACACATATTTAATAACCTGACGCCATCTGGGAATCCAATACCTTTCCCTCACAGTTGCTAAAGTCTGACTAACACCCGAATGAAAAATTTTATCATGAAAATGCCATATCAACAATTTGCACAAATAACTCCTAGATGGCAACAAAATAGGATACTTAGATTCTAATTCCAACTGAGAAAATATCAATCTACCTTTACAGTGAAGAATTCCGTCAATACAAATTATGTCTAATTGTTTCACAATAGAAGGTACAGGTAATGTAGAATCAGATTGGTATGAGAAAATTTCAGCGAAAAATATTCTTTGCACAATCAGTATTAATGCCCTTTCAGAGAGTTTCAATTCATCACTTGTCAACTCTAAACTAGACTCTTTATTAGTCTTCCAATGAATGAATCTATAAATGTAAGAGTAACTCTAATCATTCTTAAGGCCTTGTTACACCGTGCGAGTTACTGTCGTGACAGTGGACAGCAGCTGTCCCACTGTACCCTCATGCGAGTAGCTCGACGCGCCTCACCCGGTCACACAAGTGTGAGCTGCTGGCTTGAAAATAAGCAGTTAATGATCCTACACTCGCATTGTGTATTATAATATTTATTTAATAAATAAATAACTTTTTATTAATTAATATTTTAATTAATTAATAAATAAATAACTTTTTATTAATTAATATTTTTATTAATTAATAAATAAATAACTTTTTGTTTATTAATATTTTTATTAATTATTAAATTAACAATTTATTAATTAATATTTTTATTAAATATTAAATTAACAATTTATTAATTATCAAATTAACAATTTATTAATTATCAAATTAACAATTTATTAATTATCAAATTAACAATTTATTAATTATCAAATTAACAATTTATTAATTATCAAATTAACAATTTATTAATTAATATTTTTATTAATTATTAAATAACCAATTTATTAATTAAATAACCAATTTATTAATTAAATAACCAATTTATTAATTAAATAACCAATTTATTAATTAAATAACCAATTTATTAATTAAATAACCAATTTATTAATTAAATAACCAATTTATTAATTAAATAACCAATTTATTAATTAAATAACCAATTTATTAATTAAATAACCAATTTATTAATTAAATAACCAATTTATCAATTAAATAACCAATTTATTAATTAAATAACCAATTTAATAATTAAATTATTAATTAATATTTTTTGTTAATTTTATTAAAAAAATTATTAATTCAATTAACATTTTGTATTAATTCAATTAACATTTTATATTATTTCAATTAACATTTTATATTTATTCAATTAACATTTTATATTTATTCAATTAACATTTTTTATTAATTCAATTAACATTTTATATTAATTCAATTAACATTTTAAATTAATTCAATTAACATTTTTTATTAATTCAATTAACATTTTATATTAATTCAATTAACATTTTAAATTAATTCAATTAACATTTTTTATTAATTCAATTAACATTTTATATTTATTCAATTAACATTTTATATTTATTCAATTAACATTTTTTATTAATTCAATTAACATTTTAAATTTATTCAATTAACATTTTTTATTAATTCAATTAACATTTTATATTAATTCAATTAACATTTTAAATTAATTCAATTAACATTTTTTATTAATTCAATTAACATTTTATATTAATTCAATTAACATTTTAAATTAATTCAATTAACATTTTTTATTAATTCAATTAACATTTTAAATTTATTCAATTAACATTTTTTATTAATTCAATTAACATTTTATATTAATTCAATTAACATTTTATATTAATTCAATTAACATTTTAAATTAATTCAATTAACATTTTTTATTAATTCAATTAACATTTTATATTAATTCAATTAACATTCAGTCTTGATGCCTCATAGAGAGTAGATTTGAGTGTATTGTGCAGCTCCTGTGAAATCTCAAAATCCACATCGTTTTTTCTGTACTTGTGAAAAATGAGTCGTGGTGGTAGATCCAAATCACCGATCAAAGAGTTATCTGATTTTAGTTCAGAAACAGAGTCTGAAAGTGAAACCCCTTCACTAAGAACCAGAGCGGATCAACTAGCCCGTACTGTAGAAAAGCTAAAACACTACAAACCAGACGCAAAGAAGAGAGGCAGTCCTAAAAAAGTCGAAGCGGAAAGTAGCAAGGAAACTAACCAGGAACTAATACCCCTGGTAGAATCCTTGATGGACTTTTCCTTACAAATCTTAAAGAAGATCGAGCAAATCGAGAAGAGGAATTTTGACCTAGAGTCTAAACTAGATAACATTCTTCCAAACTGTATTCACAGACCAATCGAGTCTTCTCCAACTACTCTAATTGATAAACTATACAGTCAGGCGGTCACGGGAAGTGCTGCGAATTCGGGTCAGGTTCCTGAAATCCGTGACCTCAGTTCACGCCTCGACCAAATAGAACAGGACTCCTTGGCTCCTTTTCTCAAGATTGACGGAGACTGCATTACACCTATCATCCAAAAGGGACAAGTGAAGGAAGGAGTTGACCGGAAGAAGGAATTAGTTGATCTAAAAAAAGAAACTACAAACATTATTAGAAGCCAACTGCCGGACTTCAGAGAGGAAGACATAGAAGAAATAAAGGTTGTCGGAAGAGAGAAGAAGCATCTTAAGATTAAACTGAAGTCAAAAGGAGGAAGAATCGATATTCTCAAAAGATTCAAGAAAGAAAAACCAGACGGTATATTCGTAAGCGAGTACCTAACTAGAAACAGGTCCCAACTTCTTTTTAAACTAAAACAATTAAGGAGAAAATATACAAATAGCATAACATCTGTGTATGCATTTGGAGGTAACGTTTGTATTAAAATACCGGCCAGTTCTAGACATTTTATTATCAACAACAATTCAAGTTTTAACTCATTTTGTACATCCCAAAATATAATTAACCCTGATAACAACCCCAATGTACCAACAACCCAGGGAAGTACTGTTTAATAATTCAGATAATAATTTCCCTAATGTGAATTGCAATACATTTTCTATTAGTCAGTTTACCCATTTTAATCTCCCCATTGAATCTATTTGTATTTTAAATGTCAACATAAGAAGCTGTAGAAGAAACTTTCCTAAACTAGAAGCTTTTTTAAGTCTAAGACAAACTCAATTTGATTTTATATGCCTAACGGAGATTTGGCTAGATGCACTAATTGACAACTGTTTTAATTTAGATGGATATTATAAATTTTCAATTTATAGAAATAGGAACGGGGGAGGGGTTTCAATTTATTGTAGAAAGAATTTTAATGTAAATAGAATAGATTCACTCTCTTTTATCATAAATGAACTAGACATTTTAAGCTTACAGATAGACATTTTAAATGAGAAAATCAATTTGATATGTTTATACAGACCTCCTTCTTATTCCATTGATTTTTTAAATGATAATTTTAGAGATTTTTTAATGCCGTCTATTGCTAATTCTAAAACTATTTTATGTGGTGACTTCAATATTAATCTTTTTAATCCGTATAACCTTAATAGCATAAACCATTTTATAACTGTAATGTCAGGCCATTCTTTTTATCCATTAATAGATAAGCCTACTAGATATTCCCCAAATGATAACTCTAACCATTTCTCTCTTTTAGATCACTTCTGGCTTAATTTTACTCCTCATAACCATATCAATTCTGCAGTTGTTCAATATGACATTTCTGACCACAGGCCGATTTTATTTTATTTTAAAATTCAAACTGAAAGCAAAGATGATTTTATAACTTTTCGTAAAATTGATAGTATCCATAACTTGAATTCATTCACTGAAAAAATTAATCCACAATATTTTCACACCACAAATCAAACTGATTCAAATATCCAAGCCGAAAACTTCACCAATAGAATATACCATGCATTCCATAAATCATTCCCTCTAAAAAAAGTAAAATTAAAAAACAACATGAAACGCCCTAAATGGATGACAGACGATCTTAAACTTTTAATCAATAAAAAACATAATCTTTTAAAACTAGCCAACAGAGGACTAATTTTTAAACGCTCCTATACCTATTTTAAAAATATTTTAACTTCCGTTATCAGACAAACCAAAAACCTATTTAACCAATTGAAACTTGAATTTGTTAAAAAAGACTCTAGAAAAACATGGAAACAAATAAACTCAATACTAGGAAGAAAATGCACAACTAACAAATTAAAAATTAAAATGGATGGACAGTTTTTAACAGGAAAAGAAATGTGCAATATTTTTAATGATTATTTTACCTCTATAGCTGAAGAACTCGTTCAACAATTACCTACAATTACCGATAATCATTTTAGAATTTTAACTCATAACTTTAATACCTGTACTTTTAATCCTATAACAGTGCCTGAGGTCAGAAATGTAGTTTTATCCTTCAAAAACAAAAATTGTCATAAAAATGAAATCAAACCTTCTATACTATGTGAAATTGTAAGTACTATTAGTCCTATTTTAACAGATATTTTAAATAATTCTTTTAATACATGCAGCTATCCAAACTGTTTTAAAATAGCTAGAGTCATTCCAATTTTTAAATCGGGAGACAAACATGACGTATCAAATTTTAGGCCAATTACGACATTACCAATTTTTAATAAGATTTTTGAAAAGATTTTATCTATTAGACTAGGTAACTTCATTTCTTCTAATAATATTTTATCAAACCACCAATACGGATTTAGAGAAGGTATGTCGACAAACCTAGCTATTTTAGAATTTTTATCTTTCGTTTATAAGTCTTTTAAATCAAATTATTACTGCATAGCCCTTTTCCTAGATCTTAAGAAGGCATTTGACACCGTAGATAAAGATCTCTTATTAAAGAAATTAGATCACTACGGTGTCAGAGGTAATTTTAACCTACTTTTTAAAAGTTATCTTAGCAATAGACGGCAGCGTGTACATTTTAATGATATTACTTCTGATTTTAAACCAATTGTTACCGGTCTTTTTCAGGGTTCTGTTTTAAGTCCCTTGCTTTTTGATATTTTTATAAACGATTTAACCATTCTAGCTGAGAATAATAATTTTAATTGCACTCTATTCGCAGATGACGCAGTTTTTTACATTAGGGATTCATCTTTCGAAAATATTTTTAACAGAACACAATCTTTTATTGACAACCTCACAAAGTGGTTAAATTTTAATAAACTTACTCCAAATGTAAATAAAACCAAATTGATGCTTTTTAACGCTAGGGCTCCTAGTGTTTATCCCCTAATACATTTTAATAATAATCCAGTAGAGTTTGTAGAAAATTTTAAATACTTAGGCCTTTTAATAGACAACAAATTAACTTTTAAATCTCATATTATCCAAACCTCTAAGAAAATTAGTCAAATTAAAGGAATAGTTTATTCAGCCAAGCCTTATTTTAACAGAGACTCTTTACTTTTAATTTACTACTCCTTGGCTTATTCTGTTTTTACTCAATGTACTATTTTTTATGGAAAAACTTTTAACGTTCACTTACATCCATTGAAAATTTTAATTAACGATATCTTAAGAATAATTTTAAATGTTAAGAGAAATGCGAACAATGTGCCTTTAATGTTCACCAATGAAATGTATTTTAAATTAGGTATTTTAAAACTTGAAGATGTATGTAATTATTTTTTATTGTCATTTTTAAGGAAAGCTTTATATGAAGATCCCATAATTCTAGAAAAGTATTTTAATGATTTTATTCCTGCACATGACAATCAAACCAGAGGATATAGAATAATTTTACCGAGAATTAGATTAGAGCTAGAAAGAAATTTCACTATTTTTAGATCTATCGAAGCTTTTAACAATTTACCTGAATTTTTATGTAACCCTATGTCCAACTACAGTTTTAAAAAAAAATATAGAAAATATTGTCTTAACCGTTATAACCCTAGTCCTGTTTAATATGTTTTTACTTTGTATTTGTTACTTTTAATATTGACTTATGCAGACCGGTAACTTAGGTAGGTTTTATATTTTTAGGTAGATTTATATTTTTGAATCGGTATTCTATTTTTAGGTAGATTGTATATTTTTAGAAATGTATGATATTTTTAGTTAGATTTTATATTTTCAGATTCTACAAGTCATACTAGACTTTTAAAGAATCAAACTGTTTGTATTTTAAAATTGTATTACTTTTATTTTGTATTTTAACGTGAACAGAATTTCAATAAACAATAAACAATAAACAATTAATTCAATTAACATTTTTTATTAATTCAATTAACATTTTATATTTATTCAATTAACATTTTATATTTATTCAATTAACATTTTTTATTAATTCAATTAACATTTTATATTAATTCAATTAACATTTTATATTAATTCAATTAACATTTTTTATTAATTCAATTAACATTTTTTATTAATTCAATTAACATTTTTTATTAATTCAATTAACATTTTTTATTAATTCAATTAACATTTTTTATTAATTCAATTAACATTTTATATTAATTCAATTAACATTTTATATTAATTCAATTAACATTTTATATTAATTCAATTAACATTTTATATTAATTCAATAGTTAGTTAGCTCTAATTGAGGTAAAGTTACTGTCTTAACAGGTGCAATTCTTGATTTAGCCATAAGGAATTTTATACCTGACTCCGTAAATATATAACAAACTGCTCCATAAGCAACCTTACTAGAATCAAAAAATATATAGAGCTTACTTAATTTCCCTAAATCTAAATTTCGTTCCCATTTCATACCCTGCACATATGATAATTCACTAACTACTATTCCATTCATCAACTAAAGTACTAGGTAATTCTTCGTCCCATTCTAATTCATTTTTCCATAGCCTCTGAATAAATATCTTACAGCGAACAGACACAGGAGAACAATGGGATCAAAAATCTTAGAGCTATCACTAACTACCGAACGTTTAGTATATGTAACTTCCTTACTTAAATCCTTAACTTTAAACCCTAAACTATCATTTCCTACATTCCACATAAATCCCAATACATTAGTCTCATCTCCCAATTTAGTGTAACTAGCTTCACTAATATTGCCCTTAATTAAGTCAGAATTTGTTACCCATTCCCTCAATGTAAATCCAGCACTAATTATTAATGAAGTAGAACTATTATAATACTAATACTTTTTGTTCTTCCCTGGCTGAGAATGCTAAATTATCTACATACAAAGAATTCCTAATTTCCATAGCTACCTGAATATCACTATAGTTATCCAAAAGTTTCTTAATACTCAAATTTAATAGAAATTGACTGCAAGTACCTCCGAAAAGTACAACTTTAAATCTATATACCCCAATTGAACTATTTAAGTCATATGGATCATCTGGCCACAAAAAAAAGTTTAGAATCTCTATCTCTTTCATAAAGCAATCATAAACTATTCTAAAAGGAGTTGTAACAGAATCCTTCACTATACCATGATGCTAAATATAATGTACTTTGCCCTCGAATTCATCAGGATTATTAACCTTTTCTATGAAGTCCCTTTCAATCTGAGTATTAATTATATCGTTGTATTGAGCAAGTGTGTTAGGAGATTTCCGTAGACTAATCAAGTTTCGTTTCAATCTATTCTTAGCAAGAAAATAATAATCAGGCAGAGTCCTATGATCTGATCTCCATGGTAATGAAGCAATAAATTTACCGTCTTTAAATTCTACTAATCTATCATAATCTAAATTTTCTATACTATTTTCAGTAATTCCTATAGACTCTAAATCCCAAAATCATTTAAATTTTTCATCTAACTGAACTTCATTAGAATCGGTTGCTCTAAGTACCGTTATACAACTAGTCTGCTCTATATTTTGATTTAAACTACCCGCTATAATTATCCCCAAATTAGAAGGCAATAAAGATAAATCTCCTACTCTATTTGAATAAAGAAACTTAAAACATTGATCACATCCTATCAATAAACCTATAGATAAATTATCATAAGAATTTATATCATCTGCTAGTTTTAATCCTAAGCCTTTCAAATTTTTCATGGCTTCACTACAAACTGGCATATTAATCACTAGGAAAACAAGATACAACTACCGCTTCAGTTTCTATGAAGCCTATGGAACTTTCAACTAAAAATTTAACTAAATTGTATTTCTTCATTTCAACTAATCCTCCAAAACCATTAATAGATAAATTGACGCTACCTACAGACTTTAATTGAAGTTTTCTCACCATATCACAATGAATGAAAGTTTTTTGTGAACCCAGATCTATCAAAGCTCTTGTATGCTCTGACCCTATTTCAGTTACCAGATTCACTAAAGCGGTAGGTAGAATTGTAGAGCTGGTTGATGTAGACCCGGTCATACTGGTCGTAGGACCTTCGTAACCCGAAGGCATTCTGGGAGTTTGTCATCTTTCAGTATCATCATTAGGATCATCACTGGTCATATAGCTGAATGGTGCTTACGATGACATTTGTGACATCTAATATAACTTCCACAATCCTTCGAAATATGAGAAGACTTAAGACAGTTGAAGCAGTCTTTTCCTAAGAATGATGTCTCTCCTTTGGTCGACAGTTCTGTATTTAGAGCAACTAACTGAAAGGCGAGATTCATTATCGCAAAATACACAATTGTATTTTCTTTACAAGACTGTCTTCTATATTCGTTAGCTTCAAGGTGCCCGATCTCTTGTTCAATGGCTTTTCTAAGATCGATCAGATCCCAAAAATAAGATCTTCCTCCTCTGTTTATATTATCTCTAACTTTTGAAGGCAATTTTCTGAGTAGAATTGTAGCGTAAACATATCCCGCTGAATCTATGTCTGCATTCAATGAACGCAGCCCTCGTAGATGTCCCTCGTATAGAGATCTGAATTTACGTAAATCAGAAGCAGTTGCGTTCGGTGACTTAGCGTCCAGTATGGAGTGTAGATGAGCCACGATAAGTCTCTTCGTATTACCATAGGTAGTTTTCAGTAGATAGGCAGCTTCCAAATACTCATCTCGAGTATAGTTGAAGCCTGACAGTAGTTGTGCAGCCTCTTCCGTTAACTGCGTACGCAAATAATGAAATTTTGAAGAGTCGCTCAAATCCTCCCGATTGTGAATTGAAGACTCGTAAAGGTCCCAAAAGTGTCCCCAGTCTAGCACAGACCCGTTGAACATAGGTAGAGTGATATTTGGAAGTTTTGCATTATTAGTAGGAGACTTCTTGGACACATCACCAGCCATAAGTTTATCACAAATCTCAACACCGTCTGATATCATCATTTGAACCTCTGAAGACTCGCTTAAGTCTTTTTCAAAGTCAAATTTATCAGAGTCACTGGATTGAATACTCTAGTCTAGTTTGAGAATGAGTTCTCGTTGCCTCGAGAGTTCAGTTTTATATAGAATGATCTTAGCATTGTCGATATCTCCTGTAGTGTCCACCGCTTTAATGGCATCCACTAGTTTACGACATTCTGCTCTATGGCCACCTCTTTTAATTTCAGACATAATACCTGCAATCCTGGCCACGGCACCATATAAAGTTTTAACTAGTTGTATCAGTAGTAGGATATTAATTCGCTGAGATTTAGTTAGATATAATGCAGGTATATGAACGTTAAGAGGTGACAGCAGATAAACCAACTGATTAATAATAAATTAGTTATCATGAGAATATTATTGGAACAGTTTTTAAGAGCATAAACTATGAGTTTTAACAGCTTATATAAATGAACATATATTTTACACCCCTTATCTCCAATTCTTTTTGAAAATTTAAATTTCTGTTTACGACATTAGAAAGAGCAGGTTTTAAACCCTAAGGAAAAAAATATTATCTTTATTAGGTTTCGGTAAGTATTTAATTATTTTTAGATAGGACGCTATATTATAATGCACCAAACATTTGCATTCATAAAATCTGATAATTTATCAAGATTTGGTGCAGAATCCACAATTCTCAATCAAATTTGATCACGTTTAAGACAAACTATAGGTTAATTATAGTACTTAAAGACACTATCTATTGTTTTTACTACAGGTCAGCCAAAAATTGGCTACATGGCAACAAATTAGTGCGAGGTTTTGCCCGTCATGAAAAAAAAAATCAGGGCATTATCCCGCACTTTTACAGTACAATAAATTGTTGAATTTTCAGAATGATAAGATAAAATGACCATAGATAATTGTGTATCGTGTATACATACAGTGTGTAGTGTGAATACATAGTGTGTAGTGTGTATATACATACAGTGAGTAGTATGTATACCCACTGCACACTGTATGTATCCACACAGTTTGTAGTGGGTATACTACATACAGTGCGTAGTTTGTGTATATATGTTCAGTGTGTAGTATATGTACCCGCCTAAACTACTATTATGCAGGAGTATTTATGCACCAAAAAAAAAAACGTAATATAAAATAAGCTCTTGTCTGTAACGTGAATCTGACTTCACAGAAATGAACTTAAAATATTTTCTGATGTTTGTGCAACATATAAAGTATATTTTAACTTATAAATTTTTCGTAATAGTAAATTTTGCGCGATTTATATTTTCAGGTGGCTCAATATTGAGCCTCCTAACTTTCATAGGTGTTTCTTGTTCAAACACATGACGCTATTTTCAAGTGTTGTACTAGCGTACTTTTCACATGGTTTTTAAGGGTTTAGAAACTGCTCTTTACGATTGTGTAATCCAAATTTGGATTGATATCTTAGTTTTCCAAGTTAATAGGGGTGCAGGCCATTAACCTGCAATGCAGGATATTGCCTGGAGTGGTGCAGAGCATTAACCCGGAGTGCGGGGTAATGCCCTGAATGGTGCGGGATTAATGCCCTGTTTACAAGGGTAGCAATTTTTTTTTAAAGTTGAATATCTATTTATCCATTGGTCATAGGGCTAAGCCGTTTTGTGTGAATAGAGTACGTGACTACCTCTTTCATTTGCATCTTACATATCTTCTCTAGTTTCAGAGATAATTAGACTTGTTCACTAAGTGCGGGGCAATGCCCGAGTTGACGCTACATGTAAAGAATATCATATGTACATTTTACGATCTAAATACCAACCAACCACCAACTATAATATACTTTCATATTAAATCATAGAAAGCAATCTGTCAGAATATTTTTACTGTTCACATTCCTTTTACATGCCTACAAAATATCCCATTACCATATCAACTCAATACCTATGATTGCAAATCCTTACCGTGGGAGTTTTCCCTTAAATCGTCTGGACCAAAGAATATCGCAAATAAATTGAGCTATAAATACCACCTTCTTCTCGTAGAGTAATGAGTCATTTTTCACTGGGAGAAGAAGCGACCGATTGTGTTGGCACTGACTGGAGTAATGGGACAAAAAATGTGGTCTGGAAAAGAATCACCAGGCAATATATGTTAATCTTGCATAGCTTCGGGTCTTATATTCTCTCCTATTAGGTCCAGAGACTACATCTGTGAACAATATGTACTCCAAAGCAAAGAGCAGTTTGGTTATTACTTAAGTTATCACTTAGGTGCAAGAAATTGAAATATGAGCAGTATTATTTTATCATCATAAAAAGCTTTGAGAAAACTAAGCCATGTTTAAATTAATATATCTTATTTATATTAAGAATACTTTATGAAAATTGAATTAATGGTAATAATTTCATCAATATTTGATAATAAATTCAAATTAGATGCAGACGTTCCACAGCAAGTTAAATAAAAAAATCTGCAATACACACTTCTGCACTCCATTATTAGTAACCAATTCTTTCTAACCAACCAAACAAACCCTACTAACCTAGCTCTCGAAATTTTTCTAACTGACCAATATCTTCATAACTGATATCGTGATCTATTATATTGAAATTTGCATCACTGTTTAAGGTACACAGGGTGTCCCAAAAAAACCGACACCCAAATTTCAAAGGCTGCAATTCAAAAACTATTAAGCTTACAAAAAATTGGAAAATCATATTTTGTTTCTCAATATTTTTTCTTTCTCTGTCGATTCAACGGTTTTCTTTTAGCTGTATTTTTAGTGACCGATACCAAATACCTTGTGCACTTTCAGTAAAATACTTATTTCACAGTTCGAATTGTTAAAGAAGCACTTACAGAAAATTTGCAAATCACTGCAATAAAAAGTGGATTAGATGTTACTAAATTTACATTCAACAGATTTGCAACCTTAGATTACAAGATGTACGAGCGAAACAAACACCTTGATACCGATATTCCTCGGCGGCTGAATTTTGCTCATTGGTTTTAGCAAAGAAATGTCCGGTTTGTGGACGATAATATGGTTGGTGATGCGACCACTTTTCATTTGAATGGTAAAATAAATTGTCATAACGGTCGCACATATTCACCGAAGAACCAACCTCCTACTTTCAACTTAGACGTAAGAATTTCGTGAGAGAAAGTCTGTGTGTGGATTGGACTATTCATATAATGGCCGACTTGGCCGTATCGACTGTCCTTATTTTTCACAAAAATAATTTAAATGGAGATATATATCTTGAATCCTTGATCTAATAAATGATAGAATCGTTCCAAGACTTCGAGGAAACAGAACATGGAAACAGAATGATGGAAACAGAATCAATGGAAACAGAATCAATCGAACCTGGTTGGTTCAGGATGGGTTCATAACTGTTGCTGTAAGGAAAAACTAAATGAACTATTCGGCAATACGCATTATCGCCCTGAATTATCGTATCGAATGGCTCACCAGATCGCCTGAAACGTTTAATAGGAGGAACAGTTTCATTGTTTTTATTTTGGTTGCATATTAATAAACTCCTTTTAATGTTATAATAACGGTTTTTTAATAAACAATTTTAATAAACTGTTGAAAGTTATTAAAAACGTGGTTTTAATATCCTAAAATTCGAAATTAAACCAAAAGTGCGTAAACAGATTTTTGGTATCGGTCACTAAAAATACTGTGTTGAGAAAACGGTTGGATAAATTCATCTAAAATTTTGTTCACATATGGAATAAGTTTAATTGTTTTTAATTACAGCCATTGAAATTTGGGTATCGTTTTTTTTGGGACACCCTGTACATTGTGAAGTTTTATTTTGATCCGCTAAAAGAGTGATGAGAACTTTTTTGAATAAATAGAGTAGACTATTATTCGATGAGAATAATAAACTGAGCATGGAAGTCCTTCCATTATACTTTGTCCTCACGTCGATATAAATGTTTCTTATATCATAAGAAAACAGCATCTATATGACAATAAATTGAATTAAATTCTCATGCATGCTTATGATGAGATATCATATACAGCGTGAATCATTAGTGACAAGATATAAAGTGAGAGGAAATGTCAGCTTTAAATCGTTACTGGGAGCTATACACAAGAACCATTGTTCTCTTTTTGGAAAATATGAGCCTCTAGAACCAGTTATTTTGATGAAGCCACTATAGTTTAATGGCTTGTATTGCCTTATATCTGAATAGAATGATAACTTGTTTAATGCCATGCTCGATTAATATGATGATAGACTAAAAGACCAATGTTTCTATGTCAAACAATAATTGAATTCATATAAAATAGTTCCCTAAATGGACGTATACTGCTTTCCAGCTCCAGTTTCGTAAAATTAAATTTTTACAGTAATAAATAATTTAAACGCAGATTTAACAAAAAAAAAATAAAAGTAGTGTATGTGTGATTTTTTTTTGCGTTATTATAGACAATGAATTCCCTGCTATATGAAATGATCTCTTTGACTCACAGTTACTAAGCCTGTGCTGCCTCTTATGCAAACAGAAAACAATTTCTCTTTTCAACTTCGCTCTCGAATGTTCAGTCAAAAGCTAACAAGCGCACTTCCTCTGGATTTAAGTAAGGGACATTGGCAGGCTTTTTTTACTGAAGAGAATGCATAGTGCAAGTCTAACCGTTCTACTAAAACTATTCAATACACAAAAGATATCTTAAAGAATATTTATAACTAAGAAGTAAAAACATTGACGTACAGTGTGAATGAAATACATTTCAAACAATTACAAAATTAAAATTATTTGCTAAAAGTTTGAATAAAATTTCATTCCCTCTTATTTATAAAGAATGTAATAGAAAATAGATTAAAGAACAGTTTCTATCAAATATCACAGTGTTTGGTACTTCAATTTCCTTGCTGTAAAAAAACTCAATTCACATTTCTTCCTCCTTCTCTGAATTCTTACTCAATAACAATGCAATAGAAATCAAATTGTTGTAATTAATTTTTGAGTAGGTATATCATTGACTTTTGACAAGCTAACGGATAACAAGCTAACGGATAATGTAAAGATTGTGTCCTATCGATGCTGCATTACATCTTTAGTCTTATTTTGGTTGCTTGAACTTGTGAAATTATTTTGCTTCAGAAAAACATAATAGAGTACTTTTTTTTAAAGAATCCAAGAAGAAAATATGAAAAAGATTACTGCTCTTATGTGAAAAAAATGGTTTTCTTCTTTTTCTTTTTTTTTTCAGTTAAAAAACTAAGTCATAAACTGTTATATAATTATCAAAATTCTCCTTGCATTCTCATCATTTGTGTGTGAAAAGATTTAGGGTGTTTGTGAATCATCTCTACTAAGGAAATTTGAAGTGAGTGATACTCTCTTCAATACGATGAAGCATTGATATTCATGGTGGTGATATGAGAGACTAGGAAGTTATGACTCCTAATCTTTGGTGGCAAAACATGATTTCTTTCGGGAAAATCATTCTGCTGAACGTATATTAATTGTAATTTCAAATCACCACTTGTGAACAGTTTTGATGTAAAACATTAATATTTGTATGATGTTATTCCAACAAAAGAACTTGAATATAATATATTTCAATATCGATCCTAAAAACCCCTCAATATTATTTAAAAATAGTTACTTACACCTTCTCCAAAAAGTTTAGTTATTGCAACAGTATACGGTTATAGTTCATAACTTTTGGCAAGAAAGTTCAGAGTTAACATCTCAGAAACATTCCTTAGAGGTTAGTTAGTGATGAGGAATGTGGTGAATAACATCTCAGAAACATTCCTTAGAGGTTAGTTAGTGATGAGGAATGTGGTGAATAACATCTCAGAAACATTCCTTAGAGGTTAGTTAGTGATGAGGAATGTGGTGAATAACATCTCAGAAACATTCCTTAGAGGTTAGTTAGTGATGAGGAATGTGTACTTATGAACATGATCATCCCAGACTATGAGTAAAGAGGTAAAGAGAATAATTCGTTCTATTTGATTATAGATTTAAATTATATCTTTTAGTTTATTGATGTTATTTCTTGTTTGTATTCCACAAGGGCACTCATGTGGCTCTTTCCTGAAGATGTCTTTGGCGAATGGAAGAGAAGGGGGAGTGGCGTCCCCTGGGCTCCGAACTGTTGTAATTTGGATTATGGATTGTAATTTTTCATTTTTACCATGTTTATCATTTTCTAACGCTAATTGCAATTTTAGAAGATAACCCTAGAGTTATTCTTTTCAAGTACGAGGTCTTAGATTTTGCGTTAGGTAGGCTCGTAGGCTTCATTTACTATCACCTTTTTATTTTCCTTATCCATCTGTAAGTGCAGCCACCGCATTGCTTGTGTCCATAACATTCATTGGTAAATGATTGCATTCACGGAGTAGCTTTTCTTTATTCATGAGCATTGTCACCGACGGTGGTAGGTGACTTTGTTCACGGAGCCAGTTTCCTTTCTAACTGCTCCTTCCAGTCCCTTGTATCTAAATTACTTTCGACGTCAGTGATATGACAATTGGTTCTGAAGCAAACGTTAAGCCCTAACTAAAGTAATAATTATTCCATATATTTTCAATGCATTTGATATAGTATTTATAACAACACAAACACAAATATAATATTGAATATTAAGTAATTATGAAATTCAACAAATGTGAATTTCTAATAACGATGTAGACATATCAAAATGCTTTTTTTGTTCATACAAATTTAGATATAACTGTTATTTTTTCTGAAGTAATTATAACTGATTAGAAATATATTGGAAAGTAAATAAGTAAATATAATACTGGGAGTAATTACCCTAGATTTATCTAATTTCTATTTGATGGTAATAATTCCTTCAAATTTTAGCATTCCTATTTATTTATGTTAGTTTTATGAGAGTTACTTCTCTTCGCTTTCTTCATTTGAATTCAAACTTTATTGGAAGTTATTTTCTTAATGGGAGTGTCTCACCGAATTTTGAGATAATTTTCAAAAAAAATTTTGCATAAAAAGACTCCTCATAATGTCCCAAATCATGTGCAAAAATATTAGGTATGAAAGTTTTCTGCAAGTACCTCAAAAAGGGAAGGAGGAGGAGCTGGGGAAGGAGGCAAGGGAGGGGGAGGAGCTGCGGGAAGCAAAAAAAAGTTATGTTATGAAGTAGTATTTGTTTGTTTCTAGTATTTTTCATGTAATCAATATAGTACTGTTGTTATAAAAAAAATAAAAATAAAAATCTAAAATTAGCCGTTTCGAACACTTTTCATTTTTCAACTTCGAAAGCCTACTCCATCTTCAATTTTCGACTTAGAGACATGGAGTTTGTATCTTTTTATTCAGAATTTAGTTGTCTACAAAAGAACGATCCGTTGATATGTTATTTCTTAACTTGTTGATAAGTCTATCGGGAAATGTAACCATATTTCAACAATTATCGATTTATTTTTAGTTTTTATCATTATTTTTCTTTTGAGAACGCGAATTACATGGAACGGATCGTACTACTGTGGAGTGCAAAATTGTGAACAGAATGAATGGAACCCCATGTCTATAGGCCAGAAAAAGAGGAAGGGAGGAGGAGCTTGACTGAAAAAGTCAAGCATCTCACTCTTCAAAAGAAAAAAGAAGTAAAAAAGTGAGACACTCCCCTTAAAGATTGACAGTCATTTTCAAAACAGAAATGGGTAAGCAAATTTAGGAATCTATATATTGGTGTTCCGAAAATAATTGTCAATAAATTATATGAAAGAAGTGGGGGATCACTTTTTTAGAATTTAATTATTATTATATCGTAAAATATATTTGTACTGAGTACTCTAGAACTATTATGTAATGTTTTATAGAACATTAATTCAAAATAAGAATCTCAAGTGCAATTGTAGTATGACGTTGGACGAGGAGAGTGAGTGCATTTCCCTGCCATGAACGTGGAGCTGCTTATTTCTGAAATTTTCAAGCAACGATCGATTAGGTGGACAATATATTGATAATAAAAATAAATTTAATTTTCCTACTCTCGCCAACAAAGAAATGTATTTTTATATGAATACATAAACACAGGGACTATTCACTATACATACATTCATGTAATTATTTTACCATCTCTGTTACTCATCCTACGAAAATTTCATAAAATACTGGAGTTCTGAGTTATCTGACTGTACCTCAATTCAGATCATGTAAAAAATATATTTAATTGGTTATTTTAACGATTATTATTTTTTATTATATAATCAAAAATGTGTATCCGACTGAAAACTCGAAACTTACCCAACTTAAATAAAGATCTGAACCGTTAAATTGAATAATATCAATTTTGGTTTTGTTGTGGATACTATTTATGGAACGAAATCGAGCGCACACTCCACCTAATCATTCTCAGCAAGACACTATATGGCTGCGATTTAACTCTTTTGGTGTGCGCGCCTCCTTCTTATCGCGCCTACCTGCCAGCTAGCTCATTATAACACTTTTGGTGTGCGCGCTGCCAGCTAGCTCATTATAATACTTTTTGTGTGCGCGCTGCCAGCTAGCTCATTATAATACTTTTGGTGTGCGCGCTGCCAGCTAGCTCATTATAATACTTTTTGTGTGCGCGCTGCCAGCTAGCTCATTATAATACTTTTGGTGTGCGCGCTGCCAGCTAGCTCATTATAACACTTTTGGTGTGCGCGCAGCCTCACTCAGGAACAGAAAGAAATTGTATCACTTTTTAATGTTTTCTTTCTAACTGAAGGAAGATTAAAAGATGGTACTATGATGTTTATAATGTATATCGTAGTTGAGAAAGATTAATGCGACTTGGAATTTTACATGAATAAACGATTGAGTAAATTAATTTAAACTTTAATCTATATATGTTTCATAGAGTGATTTTAGATCATATAAAAAACCTATATGATAGATATAATACTTAACCCTTTATTTAATAATTATAGTTTTTTGATATGCTTGAATATGCAAAAACAAACGTTAAGTCAGAAATAACATAATTCATATTATTTAGAAAAAATAAATTACTGATTATAATTATGTTGTTGAATTTATTCGTCCGATAGTGAAGTTGAATTCAGGCCAAAATATCCCACGAACTGCCCATAAATATCTCAAATAAATTCCTGTAATTCCGGCATGCATGCATAACAATGGTTTTATTGTTTATTATATTGCATATTTTATAGGAATGAGAGCCTGCGGGTGAAATTATTACGCCATATTGAAATAGTGGATCTGTAAGACACGTATTCCATTCAGGTATTTATTCAGTATATTGTAAACATATAGACTGATTGTTTAGTTTACAAGAATATCCACGATATATCTAGTTGAAATTTTCATTTCTCAATATTAACTTAACTAGTTGTTAATAAAAGAGTTTCAATCAGATATATTCATTTTTTCGATTTACTTATAGCTCAGGAGATCTCAATTCAAATTCTACTTCAAGAGAACAGTCCTTTCTTTCATTTTGTGTTCAATTAAGAGATCAAATGAGAGGTTTGACAATCAGAGTGACATGGAGACACAATCTATTACCTGCTATCAAATTACCCGAGAACAGCAATCAATGAACAGGTTAGCTTGCAGTAATTAGAACTGATTGTAGTGCAGTGATATTTAAATGATAGTCACTAAAATTTTTAATCTATAAAATAAATATATCTAATATTCATGAGTTTGGTAGTAAAGTGGTAAATATATCCTAATCTCACAAGGAAAGGGAGTTTATGTAGACGGCATTAATGGGTATTGAAAGATATTTCCTTTACATGGCAGCCTGAAATTAGTGAAAAATACTCCATAAATTGTAGGTAGATCCATAGCTCTGATTACTGCCAAGAATGTCATTAGGAATGTCATGCATTATTGAATAAATCGAGAGCTTCAAATAAGCAACTAATGCTAATTTCCAAAAAGGTTAATTCTAATTAAGCATTCCATTTTCTTTTCCTAATAAATATTTAATTCAACTCTTAAATTATTTGATCGTTTTTTATATAATGTGTAATGTAAGGCATCGCTAATTAGAATCAGTAATTGACCAGTAAAGTTTCCGATTAAATATTCCTATGTTATTCGTAAGTATCCATATAGCTTAATATTTAATTAATCTTGGAGATTTTAATTCGATTTTTCAATAGCTGAGATCGAACCGTATTTATTTAACTCCGTTTGACGATCGTCTTGTGCAGTTGTGTGATGCCATCTCTCATCACATTGCTAGTTTCAATTTCAAACTACATCGTTCTTCATTTATTTCAGTCAGGTTGAATACGATATTTTAGATTTGCTGTTCTAATAGGTAAATGGTTGATAAAATAATGATATGTCTCATTGTATTTATAAATACAGATTAATTGAAAAAATAAATCAATTCATTGATTATAACATAACTCATTTCATTAATTTCATTATTCATTAGTTGTCCAAGGACACAAACAAAAATATAATATTTTAAATGTCGGTATGAAATTTCGATCGGACAGCAAAATATCAAGAAAAAGATCAAAGTAATCTTCTCCCTTATCTTTCTATATATCAAATCTAACATTTTAGAAATATTTACTTCAATACATTAAATTTTTTTTTAAAACCCACATATTTTCCTATAATTTTATAAATCTCACTCTTCTTCCTCCTTTTCTTCTTCCCGTACAACCTACCTACCTCCTGACTGAATATAGTAAAAACATTGAGAATTAGATTACTGTTAAAAATGTTTTGTTTCTTATCGCAACATTAGAAAAATGACGTTAACTAATAATAATAAATGGTACAGATACTACTTTCCCAACCTTGTAACTCTTTAACTAAGCATTTTAGACCATACCTTCATAGAATAAAAAGTGTTTATTTCGACGAATGCAACTTTATGTTGAAGTTTGGCAAGAAAAGTGTCGGATACCCTGTAAATTATCAGATAAAAGGAGACGAGGAGAACAGAAATTGGAGATGAAGTGCCAGACATTTATTGGCTGGAAATAGAATGGTGATATACAGTACTTGTTTCATATTCCATATCACAGTTTATTCTTAACTTGGAACTTAATTAAACTTACTAAACACTGATGTGGTTCATATGTTCATTTATTCAAATATTATAATAGCTAATTAATCATTATGAATTCTGATCAATTTTTCAGATCACATAACCAGCAAATATTTGGATATTACATAGGTACATGCAATATAGAGTCAGTTAATATATCTGGTTCATAGTAACTAAAAGAATCCTGATTCATTTGAATATACTGTTAAAATTAAGTCTAAACTTATGTTTTATATTCCAATTCCTGTTAATACTGCGCCTAACAATAATTTAAATACCTATATGCTCTTAGTTACTCTCGATCCCATTTATCAATGAAGCCATTACTAATTTAGGATGACAGTGCGTAACTTTTCTGATAATTTCCTAAATCACCTAAAACTATTTCCAAAAAGCTAATGAAACTTTGAAAGTTTTATTATTCCCATCAGGACTGATTAAAGTTCATATTAATCCATAGAGTCTGACGAACTCCATCTAACTTTCTAATCAAGCTGAGGGGACAGATTTTGTCTAAAGTCTCGCCAATATTTGCGTAAAAGAGATATTCATTAATATGTATTGGAACCCTAAATATGAATAAGCTCTATGATATTCCATATACCACATACCGAGAGATGAAATTACTAAATAGAATCTACCTAAAATATTCCACGTCTCATTAATTTGTTGCAAAAGCTTAAAAGTGTTCCAGTATGATAAAAAAGTGATTCAGAAAATTATTATTTATGCACCTAAGTGTCTCGTTATTGGACCATCCAATTAAAGTAACCGTCAATCATCTTAACATGTCAGATTTTTTCCCGAGTGTACATTTGGTATCGGCAAAAATTAATAAATGGTATTGAAGCATAGGCTACGTTCACAATTTACACTCAAAATCAATTTCATTTTATCATAAAGTTTCTTTCACATTACTAGTTATTATAAATAGTCAAGTTTTGAAATATTTGGAATGTTTGATGTTTATCCAACAATTCAAGCGAGGAAAACATTAGCTGATTTTATTTGTAAGTTCTTTATGATAGTTTACTATTATCTATCTATTTGTTGATTTGACATTGATAAAATTAATAAGGAAAGCTTCTTAAGAATATTCTCTCATATGATAAATACGGAGATGATACGGGTAAATTGTAAACAATAACCATACAAATTTTTTTACATAGTAGGAAATATGTGATTACAGGAAAGTTCACCGCTCTTAATTAACCGCCGGAAAGTTCACCGCACACAATTCACCGCATAGTCAGTTCATCGCAACTCAATTCACCGGGTGATTGATATTACTTTGAATCAAGTTTAATAAAAGGTTCGACCACTGATGTCTATTAATATCATGGATAGAGAACGTATTCAAGTATTTTGTACACTGCGTCCTAATTCTAAAACATTCCTCATATATTCAAATTATTAGTAGGTATATGTGGCAATAAAGCTAGGGACTATTAAAATTTGTAATTCTTCCAAATTCGAAAAATGGAAATGTATTTAGTGCTTTCGAAGTATAATAGGTAGTTTCCATGAACTACTGTTTAATGTGTAGATGAAACTCCTTTCTAAATAATATTTGCGGTCTCGTATAATTATCAGAAATAAACCACAAATGTACCTGTGAGACCCGATAGGGTGTCTCAGGTTCATCATTTTTCGTATTATGTGCTATAATGTAAGCATTATATAGTGAACGGAACTTCACACAATTCTTTCCTTTTTCAATACCTACTTGTAAGTTGGAATATTAACATCTAATCATTACGAGATAGCTAGTTTTTACAGCTCAACATTACATTGTCAATTTCTATGTCGATAATATATTTTTCTTGTAGTAACATTTATAATAAAAATTATATGCTAAAAATGCCTGGGAATATAGTTGTTTAAGACATCTCGTAATTTTTGTATCAGTAGCTTATATTACCAAATGCTACCCTAGAGAAATTAACGTTGAGACAATAATCATCATATAAAATGTATTATTTCATATATCCCGTATTATTAGTTCAACAGTTCTGTCCCTATATATTTTCTTTGATCAGAAAAACCTCATAAATATTCAATGAGACGTGTAACTACATCTCAAACAAGCATGTACTTTTCACGTAATTGATGGTTATATAGTTGCTGGTACATTTATTTTATTATAAGTTTGTGTACTACTCTTATACAGGGTGGCGCAAAAAAAGGAAACCCATTTTCAAACTAGTTTAATTTACAAACTATCAATGCTTGAAATTTCCTAAAAACACAGTTTTATTCGTTTACTTTTTTTGCATCTATCTTGATAAACTATTATAAGTTACGACAAAACTTGAACATCCCACAGCGAATTTAAAAAAAAGTAAATAAAAAGGCCTGCGCGAGCACGAAATATATGAAAAAAAAATCATAAGAGTATATTTCATTTTATATGGATGTAAAAACATCAAATTCTACTATTTTTCATAAAAAATAAGATAAAATAAAACAAATAATTGCCATATGAAAGTTGGTTTGTGAAGGTAAAATTGATATCTTTATAAAAATCAGTTAGCCGTTAATTTGTATCTCCTATTCGAAACCCTCAAAATGCAGCTTTCAAAAGAACAAAAAGTTTTTGTTGTGACAAATCCTTTAAACACTGGAAGTTTTACGCAAGTTCAACCATATTTTGAACAACGCTTTCTGGAAAGATTTCCAATAAATATAAAACCATATTGACGAATGTTAATAAGTTCAAAACGGAAGAAACCACATTAAATTTGAACAAAAAGTTATCATGTCTCAGGAGAAAAGAATGAACACATCAAAACATTAATCTTTTTCATGAACAGCATATTAAGAATAAAAAATGTAAATCAGAAGGTAAGGATTGGATATCATTTAAGAGACATTTCGCTGAATTGTTAAACATGATTTAAGATATTATTCTTTGAAGAAGCATGTAAGGCTCAAACTCTTAAAACTGATTTACCGCACAGTCTAAATAATTTTGCAAAATGGTTTCTGCAAAAAAATGCTCATTTTGTAGAAGATATCGTGATTGGTGATGAAGATGTATTTCCATGAATGAAAGAGTCAATAAAAAAAACATTAATTGAATGTAAAATTGTAGGATTTAATTATATTTTTACTACTACTATATGGAAATAAATTATCCCTTTTTATTTACTTTTTTTTAATTCGCTGTAAGATGTTCAATTTTTGTTGTAACTTATAACAGTTTATCAATTTAGATGCAGAAAGAGTTAACAAATAAAACTGTGTTTTTAGAAAATTTCTAACTTTGGTAGCTTGTAAAATAAACTAGTTTAAAAATGGGTTTCCATTTTTTTGCTCCACCCTGTATATTGAATTAAATTGTTTCGCGGTGACACAGAAAAATGTAGATGTACGATAACTCAGAAACTACTATATTAATTTCGAAAATTCTATAATAATAATATAGAATACAAACCATTTTATGATACAGAGACAATATTTGAAGATATTTAATACAAAATACTCGCAAATTTGTGTTTTAGTGTGATAAAGCAATAAAGTTCTAATTATATTAATTATTCTTAAAAAAACTATCAAAAAAAAGATTTTTTTAAATTATTAAACTAAACAGATTTCTTTTAAAGAGTAACTGTTATTGCTCCAAAAACAAGCTAAACCCTAGTAACTTAGCAGCTGGCGCAGGCACGCAAGTCCTCATGGAAAAATAATATTAACTTTAATTAATTTTATTCTGATTTGGAATCTGTTTATTTTTTATGAATTTCACGTTTTCACATAATTTAAATAAATAAGGGTGAATGTTTCACTATAATAATTTAACTACATATAATCATTAGCGGCTAAGTTATATGTGCGAAATTATTTGCACACACCAAGATAAAACAATATTACGTAAGAAATATTTGATTCTTATCTTTGTTTTCTAAATTTAATTTTGAGTGAGATATTATTCTTCTGCGTTTACAAATGGATGTGTTAATGTCATATGAAAGCTTTATGAAGAAAACATATTGGAAAGTCCATTGGTTGAGATTATACAAGAGTTTTAGTGAGGACTTGTGCCCCGGCGGCAGCGGCTAGGTTAGTGGGCAAACTTTTGAGAACTAGGTTACTAGGGTTAAGGTTTTCATTGAAAAAATGTAATTAATACAAATATTGAAAATCATATTATCTCATGATAATTAAATTGCTCAATTTTAATCAAATCATAGAAATGCATTTTGATTTCAATTCCATAGCCATCTTTGCTCAAATATTTATTTATCTGTCACATATGTAATCAGTGTGAATTTGGACTATCAAAAATCTCGAATATCATGAAATATAATTAGTTTTGCTCATATCATGAATAATACATAACCAATCATTGGAGATGAGAATGCATTAATATTCTCCACTATATTCATTTTCTGAACGAGGTATAATGCTTTTAATAATCTCGTTCTTTCGATATCAAAATTTATATACATAATTTACTCGTCACAATAATTGTTTAAAGATATGAAGAATATTATCATACAATAATAAATTGAATCAATTTAGTATTACTATTCCCTCTCCCCCCCCCCCCCAATATAGAAGTTCACGATATAAATAAAATTACAACTCAAACAATTATTGATCATAACTAACTTTAAAACGAGAAAATCATTGCTGTTTCAGCTTTAATGAAGAAAGCCAAATTGACCCTAAACCCAAGAAATTCAATCCGAGATTGACACTTTTCCCTTTGAGTATACATTCAAATTTAAGAAAAAAGAAGCAACATATCTGAAAGAAAACACAAGAAATCCTTATAGCCAAATAATGGAAAGTTTTGATGTGTGAATTATAAGTTGATTGTCTATGTCTGTATGGTCACTTTTACCTAAATGAGTTAATAGTCCACAGCTTTATAGTCGGTTTGTTATTAACCATAATTCCAATTTGTATATAACTACGTATTTTTACAGAACGCTCTGATATAACATGTCTTTATCAAGGGTTTTGATTATCTATAATTAGATATACATTAATTAGACCAGTTACTAAATTATTGAAATATTTTATGAACGATTAATTTTGAAGGGATAGATTCGCATATATTCTTATTAAAATATGATAGTCTAGTGCCTGAACGGTGACCGGAAATCTCCCCGAGAGAAAACTCCCAGCTAGAAAACTCCCAGTGAGAAAACACCATTGATTTTTTTTATTAAGTACTAATATGCATTAAAATCTGTAGATCAAATTAGTACATCTGCGAGCTCACACTTCCAAACTAGATTAAGTCAGCATTTTCATATACTGACTTTTCTTTCTCAGTATCCTATAGCTTGTCAGTCCTCCTGCCGCACAGCTGGAGTAATTACCTTCACAGGTAACACGTTTGGTTGACCCCAGACTGGTTGTTTGTTCACCCAAATAATACCAAAAACCAACTATATGAATCAGTATCATGGCTAATAATCACAAGAATATCAATATTGGAAAAAAAATATATTAATTTTTCTAAATCAAAATATACGGTTAGATTATACGTACTCGAATTTAATTATAATCCTAAAGCATTATTTGAGTTCTCTGAGAATAAACAACAGAAAAGTTAATGTTTAATTTCTGGAATCTCACTGCATACTGATTCAACATTATTTAACTAATGTATTATCTGGAGGTTCAAAATGAATATTTAATGTATTTGAGTAATGTATTATACCCTAAAGAGTTACTATTTCAATAGCTCTATCCTTAATTTGTCGGTAATGATGCGCTACCATTGTTAAATCGAACAGAAAAATCTGTTTAATGACCTAATTACTTTTGTAGAATGAGAGTCCTTTACCTCGAGAGACTCTAAATGATGTGAATTGAATTAGAATTCATCAAGAGACTGTAATTTTTAAAAGGGAACTTTTTATAAAGTTATCAGACAAATAGATACAGGCAATACTTGTTCGATATCAAGTAACAAGTTTCAGAACAATTACTTCCAATTGTACAATTTTGGAATATTTTACTTTCGAAGTGAAATACTATAACCTTGATATGAATCATTTACAAATCATTGAAATCAAAATATATAAAAAATACCATTTTATAATCGAATATTGTTTCCAGTCGAATACGGAAGACAGACGGTTATAATCTCTATCTCCAGGTTACTGTGTTTAAATCATCCCAAGCACCTCCTGCCTTGTTCCTACACACGCTGCATTAACTTTCTTTGAAGAGTGCAATTCTCGAGCAATCAAAAACACATTAAATGACAGTAATTTTAACTCTAAATGTACGTGTCACAAACACAAAGAGAGAGAGAGAGGGAGAATGGAAAGAAGGAAAATGTTATTTATGTGCTTTTTTAATAATAATTTTGTTCAAACGGATATTGAAATAATTTGATTCACTGATGTACAAAGAAATTGAGGTAAAAGAAAAAATACTCGTTTTTACCTAATTTGGGGTTGCTGAATTCAAATTTGAAATCCGTTTTTAATCATCACCTCTAGGTTTTTACATATTCATAGAAAGCAACCTGTGCATTTTGTGCATAAATGGTACATAAAGAAGTATATGCATTCAGAGTTAATTCTAATATTCTAACTTTTTAGTTATTATGTAGTAAATATAACTGATAGCATTACAGTATATATATATAAATTATATATCAAGATAGATTTTGGCAGTTAGGGCAAAAATGGTGATCTGTATTCCAGTATAATGACCAGGATGACTGCGGGTCTAGAAGCACTTTTGTTCTTGGTGAACACAGCGTCAAGGGGAATCCTCTGGTAGATATGAATAAGGTGCTTCTTATTTTTCTTCACACCAAGCTTGGTTTGATGAAGAATTTCGTGAAGGCGTTGGACAAAATAGTGCTGCTTCCCAACACTTATCTGCTGTGTCCCCAGGTCTTAGTGCTGCTAAGCTCAAAGAGGGTATTTTTGTCGGTCCTCAGATCCGAGAAGTGCTAAAGGATATTGATTTTAAGACGCTTCTTAACTTAAAGAAATTGAGAGCATGGGAAGCATTCAAGTCAGTCTGTAGTGGCTTCCTTGGTAACACACGTATACCAAATTACCAAGCCTCTATTGAAAAGTTGCTAAAGTCTTACGAGGATATGTAGTGCCGAATGTCACTCAAGATTCATTTTCACAATTTCCACTTAAGTTATTATACAATGGATTCCACCAAGACATTACGAAGATGGAGAGCAATCATCAAGGCAAATGGAACCCCTACATGATGGGATACTTCTGCTGGATGTTCTTGCATGGCATCCCGGAGGCAAAATACACCAGATTTTCTAACAAAACACCCTTTTTACAATCTGCGGTACGATGAATTATGTAATTGAGTCGTCAAAGTATATTGAGTCGCCAAAGTATATTGAGTCGCCAAAGTATATTGATTCAATCATTATTCTTTATCTATTATGTTGTATCCGTTATAAGCTGCTGCAACTCATGAAATATGCACATTATTCTCTGTTTAAATTAAAATGAGGCTATTCAAAAGCCAGAAAATTAAAGATGATAGAGCAAAGCTATTTATAAATTCAGCACACCCAAATTAGCAAAAAACACCTATCTCCATTCTTGCCTCAGACCATTTTCTTTGTAAACCAGTGTTATGACTGTTTAAATTGGTACGCCTCTCCTAAATACAATTTGATAAACTTAAATATTTACATAAGGTCTGCATCTTGAGGCAGGGGGCATCTAAGAAAATAGTTATAAGCTTTTTGGGAATGAACCAAATGAATCAGATTGAGAATGGAAGACCTGGACATCAAGAAATACTATATTTTAAAGAATTCAATTCTGTCAACAGATGTCGAAACCAAGATCTTAAGTAGATATTGACTCAGTACCATATGTGGAAGCTATCACTAACCAACTCGCCTTTAACATTTTTTGATTGACTTATTTTGACCTATTTTAGCCCCAATTCCGTAGTTCTCTGAACTTAAATAAGTGTCTGCCTAATGTTACAATACATGCACGATATATAATATATATATAAATGTAATATTTTCAAATATACATTGGAAGAAAGCTCATCTCAAATTGGACGGAAATTCAATCGCAGATTCTTTGAGAAGATCAAGGGGTATGCAAAGAGCATTCGAGAATGAATTCGTAAACCAAATAAAATATTTTACCCGACTCTCTGACTATCTTCAAAAAAATTCTTTCCCTGGATCTAAATTTATATTTAACACCAATCAATTGATTCTAGATTTAGATGAAACACATTTGAACCGACAGATCAATATCGAGTATATTCAAAGAGCATACGTCAGACATCTTAATTTATTTCTTTTTCAAAACTATATTCATAAATTTGCTGAATTTATATCTCAAATATTCTTTTTTGCTATTATTTATGTAGTTAAGATTCTAGACTTTCTAATATTCCTTTCTGGTATTATTTCTATATGTAATTAGGTACAAGATTTTCTGTCAATCATAATATTTCTAGTGCAATATATTTTAATCAGATTAAAGGTAAATAAATTTAATTTAAAAATACCCCTTCCTAGTTTGCGTCCCTAAATGAAATAGGAACGCAAACTAGGAACTTACCGAACAATGTCCCAAGAATACTTGAATGAAAAACACATACAAAAAATTGTAATTAATGTTCAAAGTTCTGAAATAAAAATATCTTCACTAACGGCACGTTTTCGGTAGTTTTAACTTTTTTTATCACGTTTTCATTATTCAATTCGAAGATTAAGACAAACTGTCACCAAATTGAACTACTGTCATTTTTTACAACTTCCTCTAAAATGTTGTTAATGGAGATCTGGAAAAGTGGGATTAGTAATTTTCTAATCAAGATCTAATTTGCAGTTTTGAAAACTTATTAGGTAACGACATATAACTATAGTATGGTTATATCGTTACATTATAACATAGGAAATATTTGCAAGAAGAAATTGAAAAATAAATCATTGAAATCATAATGTTAAAAATGTAACATATTTTTTAGTTTAGGTTTTTGTAATTGGAAAGAAAATAAGGTAAAAGTTCTATCTTCCATATTAATAATAATTATTAATCAGTTAAGGCATATTAGTTAAAAGAATGTATGTACAACTTTAATCCTTTACTCACAAATGTTAGATATATTATTTTCCCTGTTTGCCTTTCAAGCGATCAAACTTTAAATTTCGTTGATTCTAAAAAAGAAAAAGTTGTTCCAGTGTTGGTCTCTCCGTAAATTTTTGGTTTCAGGAAAAAAAACTTCAATGGTTTATGCGAAGAATTATCTAAATTTTGATGTGTAGAAACTTCAAAATTTGGCTATTTACCTGGAATCTCTTGTGTTTTGTATCCCTGTTGTAGGATGGGCTGTTTAGACCGGGAGTCTTATATAATCTAGGTAAGTGAGCGGTTGTTTCCTGGTATATTTAGTTTGACTAGAATGCCATTTTGTATTTATTCCCTGTCATTTGTTCACCATCTCGCTGAAAAATCATAATGCTCACTTTAGTTGAGCAGGAGTTGGGCGTTCGGATTGGTTCCAAGTGGCCCCTAGTATTATGTTTTATTTTTAGTTACATAAATTTCAGAATCGTTTGTAAATACCACAACGCATTTCGATAACCTGGCTAAACACTGAACTAGTTCGCACAACTTCTTTATTGATATCTGAACTTTGTAAAAATTTGAAAACTTAAAACCAAAAAAAGTATTTTTAAAAATATAAATCATAAAAATTAAATTATTCACTTGTTAACAAAATATTGTACCCAATATATTAAGAATAGAAAGAAATTATTATTCCCTTATTTCATCTCTCAAAAATAAAGTTCAACTTAAAGTGGTGTCATATACTCACTCGTTGATGCACGGTGTTTTTTCCATAGAAAAGAAATAGGAGAAGCATGCAGATTATAATCCTAATCCTCCCAAACAAGATCAGTTGTTGACTTTTAGTGGAAAAGATTAACGTGGAAACTGGTGATGCGAACGCTTTATTTTTACAATGCTGTAACTATGTGGAATGAATATCGTAAGGAATTAAAAGACATTTTCACTACCGAAAATTGCAAATTGTAAAATGAAGCATTATATTAAAGTTAAAGAATTATAATTATAATTCGTGAACATTTATAAGTGAAATATTCCCAAAGAATAATATACTTTTAGAGATGAGTACAACAATAGAAGGAAAAATAGTTTAGAGGATTTAGCTTACATTTGGAGAAGAAGACATTGGATGGTAGATAAATTCTTTATCCGACATGAACGTTATGACTATGGAAAATTCTTATGTCTTTAGATAGATCTTTTGACATATATTCCCTACAATTGAGATTAAGGAATACAATAGAATGAAAAAAAAACTAAGTTATACGTCATTCATTTTTTTTACTCAATTTTGTAAATTTGTATGACAGACCGTGTGACGTTATATTCTTTACTTTAATCTTCTAATCTCTCAATGTAGAAACTCGATAATTTGACTAATTATAATCACAAACTTATTAGTGATTAGCACTAAATGTTTCTACAATCGATAAGGCAGTCAATTCCGGTGTTATAAGCAACTTAGCCTAAACTTTTAATGGCATTGGACAAAAGGAAGAATTGTATCACATTTCAGTCTTGTTAGGAACTTAGTCAAACTTCCCAATGATTCAGTTTCGCTGTTAATTGGGAACTTCAGTAAAAGAGAAACTGGTAAAAAATCGTTCATTTTAGCATCCTTGGATATAGAAATATATATATACTATACTATCTTATATATACAGTATAGTAAAATATTATATTCATGAAAAATATTATATTCATGTAAAATATTATATTTATGTATAAAATATTATGTTTATGTATAAAATATTATATTTATGTATAAAATATTATATTTATGTATAAAATATTATATTTATTCTGTGAATATATTATTTTGATTAAAAATCGCTTTGAATTGACGATTTCATAATAATTGAACAGAAGCAAAAATATCACATTACTAACAATATTTGCGAAAGTTTAAGAAAAATATTTTTAACAATTATTTAAGGGGTTGGGACATGGAGGCAGGGTTTACAGGCTAGTCTCCCGGTACCAGTCCATGAATCCAGTCCAAAAGAATGGGATACACCACGGGCTCATTCATTAATGGAGAATCTGTTGGCTAGAGCTGATCAGGTGGCAAGGGCACGACTGTTATCTGCATCTCTTAAGGGCACAGTTCCCAGATTTTGAAAAGTTTATTATTATTGAAGCTACGGTTGTGAAACTTTGTTCACTTATATAAAATGAACTCTGAGATGTTTTTGTGTCTTGACATTTTTTCGATTCGATCCATAGAAAACGAGTCATTAGAATTTCAAACAAATTTCGAACAGTGTGTAAATTAATAAATGGATAGTTGATACTACAATTTTGTAGCTATGACATTATGGTTTTTTGCATTCGATTCTCCACAAGATTCTTCACAAGCTGTGGAAGCGTTTTTTTGATTTTTCGAATTGGTTTTCGAATTATTGGAATTTTTAGTGAAAAAAAAAATTGAAAAAATATAAATTTCAAAATTCAATATTTTGAAAAATAATTCGAAAATTAAACAAAACTCTTCCAGAGTTTGTAGAGAATTCCGGAGGAATCGAATGCGAAAAATCGCAATACCGTAGCCTCAAAATTGTAAACGCCTTAGGCTTTTGAATTACAAGATTTTTAGATCTCTGAACTAATAGAAAATCCCATTCAAAGTTTGATAATCTGACACGCTGCATAGGTTTGCGGGTAACTGAGTGGCATACCTTAGTGTGCATTTGATTAGTGGAACGTTAGATACCAGATATAGCGAGATAATTAATTATTACGAATTATAATTGGCTGAGAGTTGGTTTTTAGAGAACATATTGACTCCCTACTCCCAGGTCCCCTTTTCCCTTTCTCCCTCTCCTCAGGGGGTTAGAGTAACATGAGAGCTCTGATATTTTGCACACACTATTAGAAGGTTAAAAAGCAACTATTTACACAAGAATTTTTTTTTCTTTAATTTTGCCATTTTTCCCGGAACGGTCCCCTTATAGAAACTGGAGTGTGTATTAAATTGCCCTTTTCCTATGGGATTGATAGTAAATTATCACCTATTTTCTAAGTAGATGAGGCTTGTTAATAAACTTATCCCATAGAGCAAATTAAGTCTCCGGGTTCTTTAACAATTATTTGTATTATCTTAACTTGAAGAGACTTAGAGGTAATTGATTGAATTCTATTAAACTGACAAATGACTAAACGGTAAAAGTTTTTAGGAAGTAAATTAAACACACGGAAGTTTTAAATGGGTGTACTTATATTAAAGTTCGAATAGTACAGAGTTCTAAGACTTACGCACAAGTCTTCTCGGACGAGTATTAATGGTAACTAGACGATCCCCTTAAGTGGATCGTTTACCAGTTTGCTAGCTACAAATAATACTCGTCCGATTAAGCTGAGATTTTGACCTATGGTGTAAAATACTCCAAGATATTGTTTTTGTTCATGGTAATTTTTCATTTTGGGGCACCCCTCCTCCCGTGGGGGCTGAAAACCCTGTTTTCACCCTCCTCCCGAAAAGTCTATAGACTCAATGGGGGTTGGTTCTACAGAAATTTTTTTAAGAGTTAATATGTTCTCTACTAGTATCCTAAGATCGTCTAACGAGCTTATTTTGAAATTCAATCTATAAATTATTTTTTTTTATTTCCATTTTTTTGTAAGTTTTTCGATTTTTATTCGTCAAAAAAAAAAAAAAAACGTTAGAGATCGAAATTCAAAAAATCTCATTGGACGATGTTAGGAAGGTTAAGCTGAACATATTAGCTCCCAATAAATTTTTCTGTATGACCAACCCCCATCAAGACTATAGACTTTGCATGAGTACGATTTGAGTAAAAAGGTTACAGAGATATTGGAGTAAACAAAAAATACTCATCAGGTCGCTTCGTGGGGACCAAAGGTCCCCCCTGGCTACGTCTAAGCATTCTACCGAAAATACAACAATATTATACAACATCGGGTCGATTGGGAGGAAACAAAGAGCCTCCCCCTCCCCCCTTCACGTCACATCACTGAGTTTACACGTGTGGTGTCCTGTGCCGCTCCGCCTCGTTGTGTTCTTTTGTTTATTGCCTGGTGTTTCTTCAATATTTTGACAGTGCTTGAGAAATTTATATCTGTGTTTTTGTGCCAGCACCTGGCCTTAGTGTAAAACTTCTCTAGTAGCATATACTCTATTGAACTAATCTCACTAGAAATGCCTCCAAAGTCAAGGAAGCAACCGGCACCTGAACAGCCTCCTTCTGACAGGAATCCTGAAATTGATGAAATAGACGACAATGACGGTAACTTAGCTAGTGAAAGTAAGGAAATTCTTCGCTATGTGCTGTTCAAGTTTGATGAAAAATTTGATCAATTTAAGCATGAAATTCTATATGAGATGAATAAGAAAGATGAATTAATCGATTCGCTTCAGCAGGAAATTATCAATCTAAAGCAAGACGTACGCAAAGCAGAGGAGCGGTTGGAAAACATCGAGAACTCGGGTAGGGGTGACGAATTGATACTCTCTGGGGATGTCATTAAATCCCCTTTCAATTTTAATGAAAACACATCTATTAAGGTTTCTGAACTACTCAAAAATCATCTTAAATATGAATTACCAGAACATAACATAATTGTAGCAAAACGCATGGGCCGCAAGACAGATGCCCAATTGCCGGATAGTAGGAAAATACTGATCAAGGTGAGAGATCACCAGTGTAAGAGGGACCTTATGCTTGCCTGTAAAAAGTATAAGCCGCAAGCTATGTTTATTAATGATCACCTGACTCCGAACAGATCTCGCATATTGTATGCTATAAGAAAATCTAAACGTATGAAACCTGAAATCGTGTCAGGATGTGGTTCTTTTAACGGAGAGGTATATGTGTGGTTAAAATCTACGACTCCAGGTGGCAGAGATAAGAAATTGTTCATTAACACATTTGATAAACTACAGAAATTTGCCACTGACTCGCTTCAAGTGAATATCAGGGTGTTGTTGGAGAGTTCTACAACTCAGTGACTATTTGAAGCTATACTATCTGCAGTAAGACAATACCCCTTTTTGTATGGGAGTTTTTTCCTTAGATTGGCAGGCACTCATATAAGCAATCTATATGAGTTGACCTGCTTGTTTAATTTATCTTTCTATGAATATAATGTTAATGTGCAAATAAATGGTTTGCAAACTCATGTATATTTACTTATACATGAAGACTTGCACACTACTGTCTGGGTTGAATGTGCGCTGTATTTCGATACATATACTTGTTTCAGTGATACTCTGCTTCATGAACATTTGAGAAAGGTACAAGGCGGAAACTATGCTCGATATTTTGATGTAAATGACTCTGTGATAATACCCGATGTGTTTCTCCGACGATTTATGCCCCACCCTGGTGAATGCCCCTCCCTTGGCTGTGATTCTCCTCCTTCAATGTCGGTGACTGCGTCGTGTGGGCACACCTACCCCTGGGTCAGACCAGTGACTGATGCACCTCCTCCGTGTATTTGCAGATCGTGTTTCTCATTGGAAGCTGACCATGCTCTCATCAGTCATCGGATCCTTGATTATAATTTTACTTTTTTTCTGTTATTTCGATGACAAATGATACTAATATGCTAGGTGATATTGATGCTGATTTGAACCATTTCAATAATTTGTATCCAAACTTGAATGATGAAATAAAATATTATAACTGGGATTCTTTAGGTAGAGAAATAATAGCATCTGTGCGGTCTGTACCTAGAGCACACTTTAATATTGTACATACGAATATTAGATCAATCTTACACAAATTCGATGATTATGTTGGTGATATTAATGCCGCTGGGCTTGAGTTCGATATCTTGTGCTTTAGTGAAACTTGGTTAAGGGACGACATAACCCATTTGGTACACCTAGCAGGTTACTCTGCACATCATTGTGTGAGAGACGGTAGAGGTGGTGGAGTGAGTGCATTTGTCAGAGAGGAATATGAGTGTGTAGTTTTAAATGAGTTTACATTGTCGCTTCCTTATATTGAAACAATCTGTATAAGAGTTAAGAGATTAAATATATGCTTATTGTTATTAGTGATCTATAGACCACCTAGCGCCCGTTCAGATCTATTTCTCAATGAGATCTCAAATATTTTAGATGGGGTAAATGCCAATACTTATGATGAGATTTTCATAACGGGAGATTTTAATTTTGATACACTCAGGATTGATGTAAATGATGAAAGTAGACAGTTTATTAATCTAATGAATTCTTATTCTCTCATGCCTACTATAACGAAACCTACACGAATTACTGATTATAGCAGTTCATTACTCGACAATATTTTTATAAAAAATCCTGTAGCCTATAAGGCTGGAATAATTATTTCCGACCATTCTGATAACTTTCCTGTCTTCATATGCTATGAATTAAATCCTAATGATACCACGACTGAATCAAATAGATTTATAAGGTATAGAATTGTTAATGATCGTTCGCTTAATTTGATGTATGAGTCTCTTGCGCAGCATGATTTTACGGAAATTTTCACTTGTACTGATGTGAATATCGCTGTGCAAAACTTAGATAATACTATTTTGCGGTATTTTAATATCCACTGTCCTATTGTTCCAAAGAGTATATCATATAAGGATGTGCTGAAACCGTGGATTTCAAATGAATTGAAGTCTGACATTAAGCGTCGTCAAAGTATGTTTATATTGATGAGACTAGGTAGAGTAACTTCTCACTCTTATAGGAGATTTAGGAACTATGTCACAGGTAGGATTAGAAAGGCAAAGAAGGATTATTTCACTCAGAAATTTGATATGCTGAAAAGTGATCTTAGGGCTACTTGGTCTCTCATTAATGGAATTATTAGAGGTACTAATAGAAATAAGGTTTCTATGATTAAAGAGTTGAGTGATGGTGGATTTATGGTAAAGGAACCTAACTTGATCTGTGACGTACTAAATAACTATTTCTCTAATATTGGTAAAAATATCAATGACTCTGTTCCACAAACAAACTTCAGTCCTGAGAACTATATACCTGGGGATTATCCTAATTCCTTATTCTTTAGCCCAGTGAATGAATATGATGTGAATGTTTTAATATTTTCTTTAAAAAATAAGTTTACTGGTTTAAACTGTTATTCAGCTAAAGTTGTAAAGTATATATCTCCCGTGATATCTCCTGTTTTATGTCATGTTATAAATATGTCTTTATCTAGTGGAGTGTTTCCAACAATGTTTAAGGAATCTAGAGTATGTCCAATTTACAAGGGTGGTGATCCTGCCCAATGTGCTAATTACAGACCTATATCGATCCTTCATATTCTAAGTAAAGTATTTGAGAAGGTAGTTTATTCTCAGCTGAGTAATTACCTGGGTTCGAGGAGAATACTGTGCGACCAGCAGTTTGGCTTTAGAGCTAAACGACAAACTACCAATGCCATGGTTGACTTTCTAACTTATGTCTATAAAGAACTTGATAACAATAAATTGGTCTTCTCTCTTTTCGTTGATTATAGGAAGGCATTTGACTGTGTCTGTCACGAAATACTACTTTCAAAAATGTGGAAGTATGGTATACGTGGTGTTTGTTTTGAGTGGTTCAGGTCATACTTGTCTAATCGAGCCCAGTTTACTGCATTAGACGGTTGTTCGTCCTCATTAAGATCAGTTACTACAGGTGTACCACAGGGATCAATTCTTGGGCCTCTCCTGTTCTTGATATTTATTAACGATATAACTCGATCTACTAATAAATTCAAATATGTTTTGTACGCAGATGACTGTAATTTGTTCTATTCTTTTGATAGAAGTTCTTTGCCTGTAATTCATAATATAATAAATTCTGAATTAGAACATTTCAATAACTGGGTACTAGCAAATAAGTTGCAGTTAAATGCTGACAAGACTAACTATACTGTTTTTTCTTATAAAAATGAGATAGTAATTCCAAATATCAAGTTGAATAACCAGATGTTACCATTCACGAAGACAGCGAAATTTCTTGGAATTATAATAGATAATAATTTAACTTTTTCTCAGCACTATAACCATATTTGTATGAAAGTTTCGAAAACCACAGGTATTCTCAATAAAATTCATCATTTCTTTCCAAAGCATATTCTTATATCACTCTACTACTCTTTGATTTACCCCTATTTAATGTATGGCATTGAAATTTACTATAGTGTCAATAGGTCTAACCATGATAAGTTGGCTGTTTGTCAAAGGAAAGCTATTCGATCTATTAACTGTGTTCCATATAACTCCCATACTAACCAATTATTTAAAAATGATAACCTGTTGAAACTAAACGACATTCATATTTACCATTGTTCAATTTATATGTTCAAAGCTATTTTCTGAAATCTGGATTCTAACATTAGCACATTGCCGAGGAATAGTGATTTTCATACCCATAATACAAGATTTAATTTTAAATTCAATGTACCATTGTTCAGAAAGTCTCGTTCGCAGCAATCAATTACCTTTACTGGAGTTAAAATCTGGAATGATTTGCCAATTTCCACGGACTGCAGTCTGTATACGTTCAAGCGTAGACTGAGATTATCTATGTTAAGTAAATATTAACTTTTTTTGTCTTTAGCAGAGCTTAGTTGTGTTTTATTGTAGATGTACAGCAGCTGTTCTTTATATTGTTCTAGGTTGTCTATCTTGTAGCAATTTTGTATTGATAAATAATTTTTTTTAAACTTATATAGGTTGCCCCCGAAGCCAAGTAGCTTAACGGGCCTTAGTATTCTCTTTTGTATGTTATATTTGCTTCTGTCATTATATTGTTGGAGTGTATCCCGACACTTCAACTTAAGCTGTAAAGGGAATATTTTGTTAAATAAAATCTAAAAAAATCTAAATCTTATTCGCACCCCTGATGCACTTCCAGTCGCCACAGCGAACTGAAATATTCTACGTTTTCTTTAGACTGTTTTCTAGCGAACTGAAGTAAAAAAGAAAATCGGTAAAAATTACAAAAACCAGGTAAACGATTCCCTTAACCCTAATTGGACTGACAAAATTTGAGAGGATTCTTTTCACAATGATATTTAGGAAACCAGCGGTTGGAATTATACGATTTTTTGTCAGTTAATAGCTTTTATCATATTAATGTACTGGGCAAAATTTTATTCACCCAAGATTGATGGAAATAGTGTTATTATATTGAATGAATTCAGATTGTCGAGCTTAAACTCTTCAGTCAGTCTTTTAAGGATTAATTTCATTGACGATAATGACATTTTAAATAAAAGTCAGCGTGGTTGTGAAAAAAGAGTAACAACCACACATGAAATTTGAGAATTTTTACATTAAGGATTAACTTTAAAAAAATTTAATTGCACCGTTTTAAATTTTGATTAAAAAAAAGCTTTCGACACAGTGGGTGTATCATTTTAATGATAAAACTTCACCACCATGGCATTAGGGACAATTTTTTTGAATTATCTGACCAGCAGACTGCAGTATATAAATAATAAAGATTATGTTTCACATTTTACGACATTGAATTTTAGCAATGATAGACATTAGTCAAAATTTATTTGACTTATTATTTTAATGATGTTTTTAATGTAGGCACTGAAAATAATTTCAATTGTACTCTCTTTGCAGACGATGCAGTGTTTTACTCTAATGATTTATTTTTCAAATAGTTTTACTTTTAGATTAATAATTTATTAACAATATAGTTTTTTTGTACTGTATTAATGTCAAACAAATTAAAAGTAGCTTAACAAGTCAAAAAAGTCAAACGTAACTTAACAAGTTTTTTAAAATGTACGTGACATAGTAATTATGTTAAAAATGGTAATTATATCTTCTTGTGTGTACCAAAGTTTCGTTAACTGTGTGTTTAATAAAGTAGCTTTGTTGAAATATTAATTTCTTGTAAATATTAAGTAATTCAACATTTATATAATTATTACTGTAAAAAGGAATGGTCCCTTAACCCCTTAACGAAGGGCTGACGTTTTTTTTTTGTAAATTCAAAATGTTAATATTGACTAAAGTCATTAAAGTGCCGGTAAGTGACCGGCAGTTTTCCACCAGGCAGATTTCCGCTTCGGCAGTTTTCCACCTGGCAGTTTTCAGCATGGCAGTTTTCTACCTGACAGTTTTCCGTATACAATTGTATTAATTCAAATCCTCAAAACAGCTGTTTAAATAAAGATATAAAGTTTTACCATTTTAAAGTTTTACCATTCTTTTAATACCAATAAAAGGTTACTTCCTGCTGACTATTTTATCCATTAGAAACAGTGTTCTAAAATATAAGAGTCTAACTACATTCTATGCGCATCGCAAAGTAAACTGAGATGAACAGAAAAACTAACGTCGTCTTTCGAAGCTGTAACTTTGAGTACATTATTCCCATTGTAATTTTAAATTATTGTTTAGCCTCAGATTTTCAATGTTGGTGAAGATTTCTTAATTGCTGTTGTCAAATATTGTTATATCAATATGCGTAATTAGAAAAAAAAATACAAATTAAGTTCTCAGATAACGTTTGTCCTTATCCAGTTGAGATGAAAGCCATTTGGAAAATATATTTTTTCCTATTACCGAAGTAGTATCTTACAGCTTAAACGGATGAAAGACTTTAATTTATATACAAAATATTCTTGAAATTATCGTTTGAATAAACAAATAATAGAATAATAGTTATTGCTTTAAACGAATAATCTTGAAATCTCTGTTGCGTTTCATAATGACCAAGATGTTAAATCAATAAATATACATTATAAATGTCATAAACATACAATCAGTCTATGATTCGAATGGGAATTAATATCATTTTTCATGTGACTTAAAGTATGAACGTATTTTCTAATTGTATGAATATCCTATTTGTAGCATAGCTTAGAGTGAAATTTTGCTTTTCCTGCCAAATTTCATTTAAGGTCATCATCATATTAGAAAATTGTGAATGGTTTGTTAATAATTTTTTTTCTAACAAGCATAGAAACAAAATTATAGATATTACACTCGAAAATGATGTCTTTTTATGATTGGAATTTATATAAATATATTTATAATATTTATATGAAATTCCATGGCGTATACATATTTTATATATAATAAAATTCGTTGACATTTTAATGACAAATAAAATATAGCAAAAGTACATTTACTACTAATAATTCACTGATATAATTTAGTAAGAAATATTTCCTTTTGATATTTGCCACATCTGTTAGAAGAACGAGACATAAAATGCCCGTTAAAATCTGCAATTTGAGTTTAATTACAAGAATTACGTCCGATGGTGAGTGGCGAGACCAACTGTTGTGATCCATTAGTTGTTCTTCGTATCGCATTTGTCAACCCATCAGAACTAATGAGATTTTTTTCTTCCTTTTCAAATGTTGATGGAAGAAACCAAGTTAGGGAAGAGGAGTTCTGGGGAAAAACAATGAGGATATTTTCCGTAAGTTTATAACCTTTGGAAATAAAACTATGGTTATTATGGATGCGCATTCATATGATTTTTATGTTATGATGACTTCGGATGAAAACCAATCTCATACTTTCAAATGAGAGTTGTTACAGTATTTAGTCGTCAGAATACGCAAAGATCTATTAATTTATATTGCTGTTACTGTTTGCCCTGTGTTTTGGAAGTATATATTTGATAATATTAGGAATAGTAGAGTTATTATGTGATTATAGTTTTATAAAAAAACATTTTCATTATATTTTCCCTAATGAGTTTGGTGTTTGTTTTCTAGGCACATGATTTTAAAATTACTTCATATCTTTCATGTCATTCCTTTAAAATCAACGGCTTTTCTTGACTTTGTTCCTACATAAATACCAAATATATTTTTGTATCTTAACGTTAAAAAATATTTAAGTATCGGCGTAAATCAGTATAAATCACGTAAATTATGAAATCAATTGTACTGTGGTGACGTGAGGCAACGTAGAAATACAGTTTAATCGATCTATAAATACACATCTGTCAACGTTTTCATTGAGTCCACACACACATGTACGAGCTGTAATTGGGTCACACTCCACCCAATCACAGCTCTGCTCTCTCAGTTGCCAATGTCTTATTTACCTATTAATTCATTTCTCCTTATATTATTCAATATTTTTACTTGAGATTTGGTACACATTAGTTTAGTATATATACAAACAACTTGTAAAATATACAGTACCGGCGGTTTATGAATGAGACATGTGTCTTTTTAACAAACAGTCAAACCTTCCCGTTCATTTTGATAGTCAAACTCATTAGGGTGAAGGTATTTTAATTTTTTGTACATTGAAAATGATAACCAAAGTAGCGTCACGTTTATTGTTTCAGAGGTACACATGCAGGTGTTTACTTCCTCCCAACATAGTTTAGACCGTAAAAATAATTGAGCTATTTTAAAAACCTAATTTTCAAGCTAGATCGATGTTTGTGGAGTTTTCTTTGTCTTTTTTTCTCATAGTTTAAGTAAATTTCAAATATATTTTAATAACTGGCTAACTCAGTATGCAAAAACATACTGACGATCAGAAAATATGTTGAGTATAACCAGCTTGCTTTGACGATGAGCTCTGATGATATCGTTCAAACAAAAATATCGTCAGAATACGCATCCTTAGTAACCATAGGTAATAGAAAAATCAATTAGGGGAACCTCACAAAATTCAGACAATCAAAGTAGTCGATAAGTGGGCCTTGACATAGAGTCAATAATTATAAAACAATGAAAGAAAATTTTCTGTATAAAAGGATATTCAAGGAATATATGTGTCATTATGAATGATTCTTAATTAAACATTGACATATATTGTATTTCCTTGATAATTGTATTCAGTTTTCTATTTTCTTAAGTTCCTATTTTATTGTGAAATTTATTTTGTGTTCTTGAAAATGAATAAAAGACTAAAGAAAAAGAAATTGAATTTGATTATCATTAAATTACAATAATAATAATTCCACAATTTATCTCTCAATTTTACAACATTATATGATGCTTATGCTCTTAGTTTACTAACGGAAAATCTCTTCACTCAATACATGTGGAACTCTTCTCTCGACTAAATTGCGTCCAGAATTGTCCATCATTTTGGTGACAATTTTCTTCCATTTCCACGTTAATGAAGTCCATTTTTTGACCATTTGAAGCTGGTCAGAATTTCTCGCATATGGGTTTTGAATTGATGCAATTACTCCATAATCTGTGTCTAAGCTATTATTTTGACTACCAAAGTCAATGAAAAAGATTAGATGTAATCGATAAAATTATTAAATTAAATGGAACTAGAGCGCATACCTTCGCCGCCGTTTATAAAGTAACCTTGACAATACAATAATCCTTAATTTATTTATGACTTTGAACTTTAACCCGTTCGATCTCAAAGTATAATCAAATGGTTACTGAATAATTACCAATAGTCTCACCAAATACCAGCAATTTGCTTGAAAATATTGAGTTACATGAATAACAAGATTATAGATAGGTGACAAGCAGACTTTCTTCTCTAAGCTTAACAATGAACAGGAAACTCGAGTGTAAAAAATTGCTCACTTCTGTCATTGAAAAGGTAAGCATTTGTTGAATTTTACAGAAAACTACAAAAGATGCATGAATGAGATGTGTGAAAAAAAGGAGACAAGGCTCAATATCGGTTATTTAAAAAAATAAAACTTCATTCAATCAACCTGCCATTATAAGAAAACTAAATTAAAACTATTTTTTTTATTATGTTTATTTCGTATACCTAATCAATAAAATTTAATGTATAACAGAAAGGCAAATTGAATATTATTATTAATGTCCATAAAGTTCATAGCTCTAATAACAAAATATAATGTTACAGAAATTGTAATTTTCTTTATAAAACCGATAAAAAAGTATTATTATTATTGGTAAAAATACTAGAAAATGTGGAAAAGAATCAATGAAGAAACAATAAACAAGTGATAATAATATACAATGAAACCCTTTATTTTGAAATGTTGTTTTAAAAAATGAGGAAATTACAATTTAAATATATTAAATTATAAATACTAATTATTAACCCTAAGCTACGAGTCATCTTGTTCTCGCTGTATGAAAAAAGGGGGAATAAACAAATAATAATTCACATGAATTCGTAAAATATTGATGGTAGAGAATAAAATTTGAATATGATTAGGTGTATAGGCTGCACTCCATGAAGGTTTCCCGAACTTCTAAACCCAAAATGTCAATTACAATTCATAAGGATGAACTCATACCGAAAGTCTATTAAAAATGTAAGGATATATATATTTTTAAATTAATATATTAATGTAGAACTTCTCTAAAGTGAACTTCAACTAGTTCACTATAGAGTGTTTAAACTAATATAGATGATTTAATCAAATGATGCATAGAAATCTTGTCTTTTCATTATTTTTGTAATGAATTCATTATACTGAATTCAAAAGTCAAGAAGTTCCACTACGCATGACTTCATTATAGAGGAATTGTATTTGTAGAACTCCTGTTTCATGAAATATAACTAATTTACTAAATAAAGATGCATAGAAATCTAATTAATATTTGTAGCAGACTATAAACTAAATATGTTCACTATAGAGGTAAGTCCACTATACAGGAGTTCACTATAGAGAAGTTCCACTGTATAAAGAGTATCAAAGCACTTTACATATTCCATTTCCTACTTATAAGTTGCCTCCATAGTTTGTAATATTTATATCTGACCATCAAGTTAAGTCTTCAGCAGAAAAACTACATAACTCTTGGCTCATTCTTTTCTCTTTAGCCAGACAAATTGTTGCCTTTAATGTAACGCAAAGTATTACTAGAGAAGAAAATGATGATGTGAAAAAGTACCGAAACAATGTCCGCTTTTACCCTCAACTACTTGATGGATGAATTTATAATTTTTGTTTTTCGTGTAATTATCTTCTGGACAAAATATAACTAAAAATACAGTTTTTCATTTAAATTATATTTTCAATCGATTAACTTCTGTACTCAGATTCATTATTAAACTTGTAAACATTATTTAGCTTATTCAATAATATCGAATATAAACAATTCTTCTTTTCATAAAATAATTTATTAATTTCGTAATAACATTATGTAAAAAAAAAAGTTTTAATGTTTTATTAACTTCAAAGAAAACGGAAGGTTATAATTATTTTAGGAGGCATCTATTTATCATATTGTTATTCTCATAACTCATAAATTGCCTAAAATTTAGTGGAACAATTTACTGGGACAATATACAATTTTGGGAGTAATCCGGTCGTAGGTCAAGAACAATGTAATATATAACTCAAATATATTCAACTGTATTGCATGAAATTTAGTGGGATGAATGGTATATATCCAGGAACCATTTGGTTAAATTATGGGACCATTTATAACTTATCAAATAAGCCAAAAACATGCCCGGATAAAGCAACAAAAAAAATCACTAATAATAATTTATTAAAAAAAAATTATAATTAAAAGATTAAATCTTATATAATGAGTTTCTCTCATAATAATATAATAAGAACTGTTTCAATTTTAAAGCAATAGACCATTATGTAGCTAGGTGACAATTGAAAACGGATGGGTTAAATAAAGTCATTCTGGCTCGGCAGATCCGATAGGCTCGCTCAGTGATCCACTCACCAATATCATGCCAATCTCTGTGGACACCAGAACCATAATGCAAAACTGGAGCCTAGAAAATAGATTAACTAGTTGAGAAAGGATAGCATTAGATAATAAGGAAAATTGTAGCGGACTAGTTAGGTAACTACTGAATTTAAATTATGCAAAGTCATCTATTCAGTTTATAGTTAATTAGTATGGAAAAGATTCAAACTCAACGGGAAATCCATATTATTATGAGGTTATTTAAACTCAACGTTGAAGGTTTTATCAGGTTTCAAGCTTTCGAATAGAAAGATTTCTATTCATCATCAGGAGAAAGGTGGAAAACTTTGACCTGACAATGAATTTTATGACCAATAGTTGTATGTTGGATATGTCTTTCTATTTCAGCTATCTATCTTTTTGTTTATTATTATTAATTAATCTATTAAAAATTGAAATATGAAACCAAAATTTGATACTACCTATAGTTACTGTTGACAACATTCATTCTCTAGAAAAAATTCTACTTTCTTTATATTTGTAACAAGCTATAGAGGAGCGATAAAAAACGGTCAACCTCTATAACTATATGTCTAGTTCCTTTTGTTCATTTTTCTGCACCTTATTATTATTATCATTATTATATTTTATTACATATATATTTATATTATTATTACTATAATATCTATTTGTGTCCTCTATTCCATGTGTGTTCTCTATTCGTATACATTACTTATTCTTACGTGTGTCCCATTGATCCTATGTGTCTTGTTGTTTATATGTCCTCCCGATCCTATGTGTCCTCGTGGTTCTATGTGTCCTCTTGGTCCTATGTGTCCTCGTGGTGCTATGTGTCCTCTTAGTCCTATGTGTCCTCTTAGTCCTATGTGTCCTCTTGGTCCTATGTTATATCTTGTCCTCTTGGTCCCGTACTCTGTGGTCCACCTTTCTCCTGATGATGAATAGAAATCTTTCTATTCGAAAGCTTGAAACCTGATAAAACCTTCAACGTTGAGTTTAAATAACCTCATAATAAGTTAATTAGTAGTTTAAAGGTCAATAAGTTGTTCATTCAGAAACAACAAAGCAACTAAATAAGATTAAAGGTAGGGAAAGCTTACCATCCTTTGCTTGTCTCATCCATTCACAGCTGCTGCAGTTACTAGCTCTCTCTCAGTCCTCTGATCGTACCTTAGCATTCTAAGCATAGAGGGCAAAACTTCCTCCACATGGTTACTGGCTAAGGTATGAAATGATCATTTAAACTTGGCTTCAGCTAAGGCTTGCATGAAACAGGAGATGACGTTTTAGTTTCAAATTTAGCACAGTGGCATCGCACACAATTGATACTGTCAGTAGTGGTCACTTAGTGTAAATAAAGATAGAGGGAGAGTAGCAAGTGCAAAAGTGATGACAAAAAGTGGCGTCATGGGTGTGTCTAAACCACAGTATATAGAATATGTAGTGACAGTCGAGACGTTTAGTGTACGTGACGTCTTCACTGCAACACTCTAAAATCAAATTTGTAATTACAATTTCCTCTATTGTCATTACTATGTGTATTTTGTATATTGTGGTCTAAACCCATGCCGCCCTCCTTCTCTCATCAGTTTAACAGAATGCACGGATAGGATTTGATGTGCGTGTGATATATTCCTCATTTTAACAACTTTCTCTTACTCATGCATTTCTTGAAACCCTTTTTTTCTGAAGATTCAATAGTTGCTTACATGACGAATACAGATAATTTCTATGATAATAAAGGGTATGATTTGATTACTAACTTTGCTTTGACATCTCACTACAGATCTATAACTTTATTATATTAATAACAAGATGAACAGAGAGAATGTATGCTCATTGCTCAAATCATGATAATTTCTGAACAAAAGAATGCTATTAAACAAAAAAAAAAAAGAAATTTTATCCATGGGTCAAAGCATATACTTTTCGAAAAGAAAGACAATGCTACTGACTATTTTCGACTGATTATTATTGCACGAAAGCTTGAGATTAAATTACATTTTAAGAAAAAAGTAGGAATGGCCTCATACATGTATATCTAGAAACTTAGTGACGTCACGACTTCATCATTTCACTAGATTGAATGAAAAATATAAATTTACTTATAACTCTTGTTGACATCTGATCAGCTTAGGTAAAATATATGTATAAATTATCGTACAACTGAAGTAAATAATAAATGAAAGTATTTTATGTATAAACACAATTAGTATATATGTACGGGGTTTAATTCACCTATTTTGTTACATTTGTTGAATAGTGTGATTATATGTAAGCCACCATAAAAATATCATTGATGAACACAAGTCACATGGTGAGATTAAATATCTCCCCCCCCCCTTATAATGAACCATATTATTTTCATTTAAATTCAGTATTATTGAGTTTAATAATTACTATATATAAAACATAATTTAGTATTTCTAATATTATTATAATAATGAAAATTAAAGGAGCAAATTGGTACTTTTTATTCTCAATTCTTATGAATCAAAGAATTGACATCTGTTTCGGAACTAAAAACTATATCACTTACGTCAAAAGGAAATTATATACAAGGGACTCGAACAGACAGTCAGAAAGGAAAGTGGCTCCAAGAACAAATTCACCTACCAATATTCGTTGGTCAATCTAAGGTATGCAGAAAAGTAGTTACTTAATTAAAAAGGATGTGGATTGGGAAAGACAGCACCGGTGGCTGAATTGACAATGGAAGAAGAAAATGAAGAGGTGATGTTAGGTAAATGAAGACTAATTGCCTACCTAACAAAAAACTCTTAAGAAAAAAATGAGAGGAGATAGTAAATGAAGCATGCAAGCCAACCTTAGCATTATCCTCTAAAACTTAAAGTAGTGTTAAAAATTAATTGAGATTAAAATAATTATGATAGTTTAACCTCATTAATTTGCCTTTTAATATAAATATAAAATTGAAAGAGAAGCCAAATATTAAAAATAGTGTTTTCATAAGATATATATCTCACCAATTGCAACAATTAGAAAACAGTATGCTTTCAGAAATAAAATATCATAACAATTGCCACCATTGGTAATTTAATATGTTATCAAAAGCTACAAACGGAACAAAACAACATAACCTCTCTCTACTGTTATTCGAATAGAACTGAGCATTGGAGGAGGGGCACATAACCCCTTGCACCGAGTGACAGGGGTGCATTGGGGGAAGACGGCGCAACTTTTTGTCATCACTTTTCCTTGCAAGGCATGCTACCTCCATACCTATATATACTCAGTGATAGTGGTTGAATCAGAAGTGCTTGAATTCGAGTTTGTCTGCTCTGAAGTAACATTCTGAAAGGCGAATTATTTTGTGAAGGCTTCTCCCGTACTTTTTCTGGTTACAGTATCAATCTTATTAATGAGCGAGATTACGGGAAATCCCTAATATATGCAATTTAGTACAAGGTCAACTTTAAATGAAATTATTTATTTTTAATGTAACTCGAGTATTATTGGATGGTCAAGGTCATTTGTAAGAGGCAGCGAAGGTATGCACTTTACCGAGTGCACGTAATCTATTTGAATATATTTCAATCACCTGCAATCTAGATATGTATACTTTCTATTTAGAAACAATTTTCTCAAATTAAGTTTTTTTTTCACGGGCTGCTCTCCAGTAACATAAATATTATTGAAATATAAATTTCTAAATTACATTTCAATATAAAAGATTAAAGTTGTTTATTTATATTCAGTTATTTTTCTATGTAATCTGAATATGAAGAGGTTTTTCTCAAATAATAACTACGTTTTCAGTGATAAGATAATTCTCTTCAAGCACTTACTCCACTCTTATTACAATTGACACAGAGAGCTCCATTAATATCTAATAATGATTATGCTACCTTCCTTGAAATTTCATTCTCCAGCATCACTGTCATGCTCTGTATAAAGTTTTCCCAGAAAGTCCAGTCCACTCCACGATCAAATACAAACCTGATACGAGACTACTTTGTTGATGCTATGAGATGTCAAAATTGTGGACACTTTATGTATTAATCAGTGCAAAAAGGGATCAGTAGCCATTGGATAATTTTTCCAGTTAACTACCTAACGGAATTACTATTCTTAACCCTACTATATGCTTAATCTATTGAAATTTGATTGATGAAACTACTAATGGAATAGCCATCCTTCGCCCTTTAAAAATGCTTAATCTGTTGAAGTGGAATGAAGTAAAGATGGTGGAATACTTAATTATTAAAAATTACTTGATTACTAAAATTTACTTGATTACTAAAAATTAATTCAGTACTCACTATCAATTACTAATTACTTCCATCAATATCTATTCACAGCTTTTGCGGACCGCTTGTTCCAATTGTTCGAGTGTCTGCACCTCCATATTCCTTAGCCCCTTGTAAATTCATATCAACTATTTATTGTTGCCATTTTAAAATTGTAGTGTAACGTCACTAACTCTTAAAAGTACGGATAATTATTTAAGGTTAAATTCCTAATTTATAGTTTATTAAAAAGTTGAATTCCTGATTCATAGTTTATTTAAAATTCTTAAATCATAGTTAAATTAATAAAATTAAAAAAAATTATTTAAAATCAGTTCTCTTGAATCAATAAATTAAATTTACTCAAAAGATAAATTAAAATTATTAATAAAAAATATAGTATTGTTAGTTTAAAGTTGTTCAATATATGGATTTATTAAAACGTGTATTAATAACCCTCATATTGGTCACTTAGTTCTAAAAAATTCATTCCCAAAACTCTCTCTTAACCATTGTAAATTCCCGTTAAAAATATCGGATTTGTAGTTGTATTATAGCTAAGTGATTTATGTTTTTATATATCATGAAACAATACTTTTGCAATATTGCTAAACCATAATTACGTGGCATATATTTATATTAATACATTGCAATACTCGTAGGTTGACATATATTTGCTTAAGAAATACTTTAAAAATGAATGTTTCAACTAGTTTTAATCATATTAGCTACTGCATGATCTATATTATATGTACTGTGTAGTATATATATCTTATTAATTTGATTGTGATCAGGTTTTAATGCCCATCGTGTTTTTTATCTTCTGATATCCAATATGTGAATAAGTGACGATTTTTTTCCAAAGAAAATAAATAAAAAAAGCATACTTTGCTGTGGTTACATTATTATTAATGGGAGGATCCCCGCTCGCCGTTGTGAAAGCGGGTGAGCACTCAGGCCGCAGGTGGGCCCATCCGTACTAAATCCCCATTGAACCGATCTAGAGACTAGTCGTTGAAGATGCGGAAAGCTGAGAGTCCTAGTAATTCTGTGGAGGTCTGTTAGAAATCTATCCAGAGTAGAGTCCCTAGTCATGTGATAAGAAAGGCATTCTACAACAATGTGAGTCCTTGTCTCTGGGGCAAGTCCATATCATCGACAAGTGTCATTGGTCCATTTTCCAGTAATCCTGTTATGGGATCCAAAGTTTCCATGCCCTGTTAAAATTTGCAGGGTAAGACAAAGTTTCCTAAAGCCCCGTCCAGACGGTCAAATTTTTCAGAGAAGTGACAAACTTAATGACAAACTAAATGACGATAACTTCCTAGCGTCAGCAAACCGTCAAACTTTTCATCAGTTTTTTTATTCCAACATGTTGGATATCGTCATCAAAAAGTTTGTCAAACTATTTGCTGACGATAAAGTTTGAAGTACACACTGACTTTCCGGCAATAATATTTTTTTATTTGCGCGTCATTTTAGTTTATTACAGCTAGGTACACCTACCAAAACCTCATTTTTTTCAAACTTAGTATCTATCTAGTTACAATGGCTGACGACAGACTCTTTAATACTTGGTTGTAATAGAATATATTAGATCTAAGTTATAGGTTGGCTACCTACGTTGTGAATTGCTTTCTATGATCTATTTTTGACTATCCTTTTCAATACGATATTTAGTCATTAAAAACAAATCATTTTTTCTGGTTTCTTACTGTTCTAAATTTAAAAAATATACATACCAAGTTATATAATTTTTATTTTCACGATATATAACATTAATTTTAACGAAACTGATGACAGTGAACCTCAAACTTTTGGCGAGAAAATTTGACCGTGTAGACACTCCTTGAAAACTGACGATAAGTTTGTCATTTAGTTTGTCATTAAGTTTGTCACTTCTCTAAAATAATTTGACCGTCTGGACGGGGCTTAAGGGTCAACGACAAGAGTCTTAGACAGCTACTCCTATCCAGAAGGGTTTGGGTCCTTCACATGAGGTCTTATCTGCTCCCTTCGCTAGGAAGTCGGCAGTTTCGTTACCAATGGTACCAACGTGAGCCAGCTGCCCCAGAGAGTTCAGGGCGTTTACTCATCGGTTTAACGTTTGGCTCCTGGTCCTCAAACTAACCACGGCTTTGATTACCGCTTGGCTATCTGAGTATATAATAACTCTCTCCACATCAGGTTCTCCGGAGATGATGCTATCATGCTGGTCAATCTCTCTGCTGCCAGAGTGTTCGCCAATATCTCTGCCTGGAAAACGGAGGAGTGATGATCTAGATATTCAACTAGGTCAGAATCATTCCTACCAGATAAGTGGACTCCTGCACCTGTTCTACCAGATTCAAGTTTAGAGCCATCCGTTAAACAGGCCACAGTCGAATCTTCCACTATGTGGTCGGGCACCACAGTACTCGTCTTAAATCTCACCAGTTCACATGGCTCTGGTGAGCCAAAGTGTCTTCGATGTAACCACCCCTCCTCAAACTCGCCTGCTTCAACCGGTAAGCATCTGACACCGCTGTCCCTTTGAGAAAAGAAGTCAGAGGTGACAGGCCGAGGAGCATCTCTAATGCGGCTCTGGGCGTTCCAGGATTGGCTGATGAAACGGCAATACAAGCCTTCCGCTGCAGTGTGGACAGCTTCAGGTCGCATTTCCGAGTCTCCAGCCCCGCCGCCCAAACCGTAACAGCGTAGCTCATAATAGGTCGAATCATGGTGGTGAAAATCCACATCATGACCTTCGGAGAAAGCCCACAGGTCTGTCCAACTGCTCGCCTACACAGTAGGAGGCATCTATTGGCTTCAGTAGACTTGTCAACTATATGGGGGATCCAGCTCAACTTTGAGTCCAGGGACACTCCGAGGTAAGTTACGCTGTCAACAAGCAGAATTTCTTGTTCCATAAGTCTAAAGGGGCGATACTTCCATTTGCGTTTCCATGTAAACATAGTAGCAAAAGTTTTATTGCTGCACAAGGATAGTCCAGATTCTCTGGCCCAATCCTCAACAGTCATCAAACCTTCCTGAACTCGTTCACTTATAGTAAAGGAGTCTATTTCAGTTGATAGCAGGAGTACATCATCAGCGTAAGCCTGTGCATAAACTCCCGACACACTAGTCAGTTTCCTGAGAAGTTCACTCATCACCAGATTGAATTAGAGTGGTGAGAGAACTCATCCTTGTGGTGTACCCCTAGTCAAACGAACCGAGATGCTATAATAACCAAGAGTAGCTGTGACTCTTTGGCTCTTAAGCATCCCCATGATCCAAGTGACCAGGTGTATCTCTATTCCTGCATTGAATAAAGCGGACCTTATAGCTGCCAGTGAGACGTTGCTAAAGGCACCTTCAATATCCAAAAACAGGGCAAGGGCTTGTTGTTTGTTGAACACTGCTTTTTCAAGCTTTTGAACAACAGCATGCAGGGCTGCATCGGCCGAGTGGCCCTGTTTGAAAGCAAACTGATTTAAGTGCATTTTTGGGTTGAGTCCGCCAATCACTCACTCAGGTGCCAGTAGACCAGTCTCTCCAGAACTTTCAGGAAGAAAGAGGTCAGAGTGATCGGCCTAAAGGACTTAGCCTTCAGATACGAGGTTAACCCATGTAACCATTCAGATACGAGGGTAACCCATGTAACCATTCAGATACGAGGGTTACATGGTTCAAATCCCGAAGTGATTTTTTCTATAAAGAACTTATGTACTTCTCAGTGTGACATCAATTTGTGATTAAATAATATAAGGTAAACCTATATAAAACCCATCAATTTAAAAACTAATTAACTGGAAAAACGTAAAATGTATTATAATAGATTCTGATTAAATAATTACGAAACTAATAATTTAAAACCTTCTAAGCTTTATTAAATAATTTGAAATAAAATAATTAGAAAGATATATAATGCAGTAAAAAAAAAAACTAGAAAACACATTAATTAGAGAAAAAAGGAAATGCCTTAAAATATTTTTAAAACACATACAATTGAAGTGATATTATTTCAAAAATATTAATTAAGAAAAAATATTTTGCACCAAGTTAATACGAAAACAGTTAGAATTCAGAAAAACAAAATTAAAATGCACAATTGGTGATAAAATAACTAGGAATAAATTAATTAGAAAACACACAATTTCCAATAAATTAATTCCCAAGAAATTAATTAGCGCAATAAAACAAACGCAAGTATAATTAGAGCAAATTAGTTAGCGTAAGTATAATCGGAGCAACACAATTAGCACGAGTGTAATTAGAACAAAATAATTAGTGCAAGTATAACTATAACAAAATAATTAGCCCACCTGTCTTTAGAACGACCGGCCACAGTGACGTTAAAAGAAATTAAGTAGGTAATTTTAATAATAAATATACGTACATTCTACATATCTACTATAGGTACCAAGGTAGATAATGTTGATTATCAAAGCAAATTATTTAACTTTAATGAACACTACATTATCCTATCCAGTAATCATTGATGGTTACAAAGTATGTAACAAGGTAGTTAAGCGGTCAAAAATAATGAAGCAACTAGTAATTAATCAATTCCCAGGTAACAAAAAATTATTCCCGGGATATTCCGGGAAAATTCCCTTGATATCCTCAGCGTATTCGAGAAGATGTCCCATTTTGACGTTTTTACGATATGGGGATATTCCTAAGGGGTATCGAGGGAATAATGATGGGATTTAAATGTATTATCCCCGGAATATTCCATTAATATTAAGGGAAGGGCAAGAAATACCGAAATTATAATTATCTCGATAACAAAAGGATAAAAATTGGATAGTGAGGGGATTTTCCCTTGATATCAAGGGGAACAAATATGACAATAACCTGAATTTTCCCTGGATATCAAGATTAGATCAAGGATATAGAGAGATGGATACCAAAATTAATATTTCCTAGCATATAGTGCATATGTTCTTTTGATTGTATATGAATTAGTTTAATGATACATATTGTTATCTACAAATTAAATGGAAAGAAATGGAGCGTTGTTTCCGGGACGTGAACTTGCAATTTGTTGTCACCTGTTTGTGACGTTATCCACTAGACCATCCTGGACATAGTATAATAGGATTTCGAATGAACTTTATGTAATATGATAACTCGAGTGCATCTCTAAGTTATCATCGATAAACAGAGTTTCATATTTCATTGATTATTTCTTTTCCCTTTTATAATAGTATCTTTTTTAATTTCATAGGGAATCAACTAATTTTTACTAATTCCTGGAATATTCCGTCGTTATTAGAAGAGGATCAACTAATTTTAATTAATTCCTGGAATATTCTCTCGAAATAGTTAGAGGAGTTTTGGGATCAACGAGTTTTCATTTATTCCGGGAATATCCCTTCGATATCGTTAGGGGTTCAACAAATTTTCAGTAATTCCTAGAATATTCCCTTCACATCGTTAGGGAATCATCTAATGTTCAGTAATTCTAGGAATATTCCCTCACTATCGTTGGCGGATCAACTAATTTTCACTAATCCTAGAATGGGGGATCAACTAATTTTCATTAATTCTTGGAATATCCTTTCGATATAGTTAGGGGATCAACTATTTTTCAAGAATTCCTGGAATATTCCATCAATATTGTTAGGGGACCAACAAATGTTCACTAATTCATGGAATATTCCCTCGATATCGTTAGGGGATCAATTCTTGGAATATTCTCTCGATTTCATTAGGGAATCAACTAATTTTCCCTAATTCTTGGAATATTTCCTCGATATCATTTTACCAAAGCGGATATAATTAGGGGAAAGGTATATAGATATCGAGGGAATATTCCGGGAATATCTCAAACTACCAAAAAGTGACAATAAGGAGCTTCATCCAGCAAGTTCGGCTAACCACACTAGAGTAATAATACCTACTGCTAAAGGTTTTATATTCTCAGATTCAGAGGCGTGCTAATAAAACTAAAAGACAGCTTTAAAGCTTATATACTTATTAAATTAATTGGTAAAATATGAAAAAATAATTATAAATTCATTAATTTAGTTTATAAAATCATATAACCAACAAAATAATAATAAAACTTCTTATTAGTTGATTGGTTCATTCATTGATGACGTAAAGTAAAAAAGATTCATGAAGTCGAAGGAATTCAACGTTGCCATTGGATCTAAAAGGGAGTTGGAAAACACATTCGCCGAAAACACTTTCGCCGAAAACACATTCGCCGAAAATATGAGAATTTTTTAGCAGTCTAAGGTTTACTAAAAAAATTTAAGTTTATTGAACATCCTGTTTTTAATGAGTATTCAAAATTGATCAATTTTTTTATTAACTATAAATTAAACGGTAATTAATTGACTGGTTTCAATGCCTTATAAATGCTTGTTCTTAGTCCCATTATAAAAGTTTTGAATAAATTTAGTAAGGGTTTACCGTCTGTTTTCTCCGTATTGTCAATATTTTATAAAAGGAATAGTTATATTAATATGCTTAAAACCTAGAAATGAATCTGATTTAACTGTACCTTCAATAGTTGTTGAAATATTCGAATTTAAAGTTGGGTAGAGTTTTTGTGGGTTACCCTGTATAATGAAAGCTTCACGAGCGACTCACAGTAGCAGACTGATTCTACAATGTATATAGTAAGATTACAATGAAATGAAACAAACACAAAAAAATCTTTCTCTTTTGTAACCGATAATTACAATAACACAGAAAATAGAGTTAATAAACTGACAAAAATAATGCAGCAATAACATTATATGAGTTATTTAAGTTAACGAAATTTCCATAAAGTTTAACCAATAATTTTGTAGAATATTGTAAAATAATTTATACACTTATATGTAAGTTCATCTATAAGTTATTTGTGAGATAAATTTGTTTATATTTTAATTAATCATATTTTTCGGCGAATGTGTTCTCGGCGAATGGACCGGTCACCCTAAAAGGGATGGGCGGAGCTTCTTAGATTGTTTTTGCGCTAATTACACTTGCGCTAATTATACTTGCGCCAATTACTCTTGCGCTAAATAAGCTTGCGCTAATTATTTTATCCACAATTAAGTGTCTTGAAATTAATCGTTCTTTAATTAAATTATTGGTAATTATACGTTTCTCCATTATTTTACCTTATTATATATGTTTATAATTAATTTCCCGTTATTTATATTACCGTATTTTGATTGTTTTCTAACTATTTTACTCATAATTAAAAAAATTAAAATTATGGTTCTCCTAATTATTTTGTTGCCGACTATTTTACCTCTAATTAATTTACTAGTAATTATTTTCTCCCTTTTTGTGAATTTCGTATTATGTGTTTTTAATTTTGTTTCCTGTAATTGGGTGATTTCTAATTATAATATTGCATTCTATACCACTTTCCATTTATATTATTACTAATTTATCGTTTCCATATTAGTTTATCATGATTATTTTACTTGTATTTGACCTGTAATACTTCTCATTCTTATCACAGTATGTTTCACTTATTCTTTTGATAAAATTATTCTTGGGTAATCCCCTAGTAGTTAAGCTTAGTTGATAATCAATGATTATATTGCCTCCTTTGGAATGAATTTGTAATTAGATAGAATATGTCTCAGCTACTCTAAAGAAAATTATGAACTTCTAGCACTCATGATGACTACTCAAAAATTTTTCAGTCTAAGAATTTTATTAGCTCCGTCTACAGAGATAAGTAAAGATTTTTCTGAAAAGAATACAAAAAGAAATGTTGTGAGAAATGTTAATTTATTGTTAATAACTTGATACAACATTGTGAATGAACCGTATAATAATTTATTTCCTGATTTATTGAAAATATTTCAATTAATTCACAGAAGTTAAGTCTTGCATTTTATTAAAGAATGCAGATGATCAGATAAAGTTATGGTACTTTTTTACTTTTACCTTAACTTCAATAAAATTTTACACTTGCATGAGCTGTATAAGCAATTGTATTTATAATTGTATGAGTTGAGTCCATATAAACTGATTTGAAAAAAAAAATCCAACATAAAATATACTGAAGATCAAGTAACTTAATTTTTTCATCAAAGAATAATTTAATATACTAATTTGAGTTTCTTAAGAACATGTGCATATGTTGAAAGCAGTATCTTCACTACTGTGTATATTGTATACTAAGATAAGACTTAAATGCAGTCATGCGTCAAAGAAAAGTTAGTCCACCGCTCCACTTCTATAGACCGTGAATTAATATTAAAGTGAAGGCTTTCCCCTGTTGTAAAAGTTGGATTTAGAAGATTAGGAACAGTTTGCGTGAACATGAAGCAAACTCTTGATGAACAGCTCACTCATGCGGACATACGTAGCATAAAAGAGCCATTCAGTATGTCTCTCACAATATAAGATACTTTCATAATTCAACTGGAAATGTAAACGCAGAATTATGCGAATGTATATATGTGTAATTGAGACATTTGTAAGCAACAGGATTAAAATATTTCCATATTGGATTTTAAAAATATACTATTCAGAAACTGTGAAACAGAATTTGTAAAGTAGTTGAACAAATCTTTGACAGGGAAATTAATGATGTTTATTTGAAACGTTGTAAGTATATTGATTCAAATAGAAATTAAAATACATATATAATACAGTTTTTCTATAAAAGGTTAAATACTGTCCAATGGTCAATCGATTCTACTGGCAGAGTGATTTTTTCTTATATTTATAAAATACAAATTCATTTGCAAGGTGTGCCAAAAAGTTTGACTCATTAAAGAACATTTCATGAATTTATAAATTGTATTTATAAATTGTAGTTAGGTGTTAAAAATAGTCTTTGTTAAGTTATACCGGTTTCTGCGACAGTAAATTTTTAGTCTTTTCTCATGATTGTTGGTATCTTTCGTAAATGTATTGTAGTTAATTCGCCGGATTTTCATTAAAGATTTTCTCTTCAATGTGTGGTTTAACATGGGTGATGTGATGGATGATGAAATCATTGGTCCTCAATTTTCAAAAATGATATGAGTAATGTTGTGAATATGACTGGAGAAAATTATCGAAATGTGATCAGTACTTCTTTTGAGCCTCAACTTATTGTAAGACTTTTGGAAGACATTTCGTATCATAAAACAACCATCCAGTCAGACCAAAAAAAAAAACCAAGGATTCTTTCAAATCTCTTTTTTACACAAAAATTGATATCTCAGCATGGCGATGTTAACTGGTCTCTTATATCCTGAGACTGATCATACCTGACTGCTATCTGTATTCAATGGGTATACAAAAACCATCTTTCGATTAAGGCCCCCCCCCCCCGCACACGAGCGTTCCATCGCCGCAACGTCAAATGAACGCAGCCGCATGGCCAGGGCACACAAGCGTAAGCCGCAATGGAAAATTAATCCAGATGCATAGAGAGTGACATGTAGCATGTACCAGTCACACTATACCTAACTAGTTACACTGTAGGCTATCTAACCAGTCACACTATACATAATTGGTCATACTGTTTGCTATCTTACTAGTCACACTATACCTAAACGGATCAAAATTGTAAAGTAATTGTTATTGGTACGCATATCAGTTACCAATACGTATCGGTACATATCATTCAAAAAGTTTATAAGTTTATATTCACTTCATTAGGGCTTGATCGATAAAGAAATACCTGAATTAACTCTGTTTTCTCGTTTTATTATTTTCTTGTAATAACTCAAAGACTGTTAAAATGTAGGGACAAAAGTTTCTTTCTTTTATGTTCAATAAAAATGTTTTAATCTCTACAATTTAATTACAATAACCATTGAAAGATGCGGCAACAAACCATCCGTGTGCGCACCCACACGTAAAATTATATAGAATTGACTGGTTATGCACCATCCGTCAAGGGAACGCATTACCCTGCGTTCAGAATTGTCCGTCTCTCTGCGGACGGCAAAGAACGCTCGTGTGCCCACATACCCCGAGAGTTAATGCTATTTTAGGGTCATGCGTCACGCGCTAGACGGCAAAGAACGCTCGTGTGCGGGGGGCTCTTAGAAGAGGGACTCAGGCAAATTAATGGCAACATGTTTACGAATGTCACTGAGTTTTAGGAGAGAGTTGGCAATTATTTGTTGCAAAAACAGGCGTCCACTAAACATAGATGGTTTTCGGACACATAAATGTTAATTAATTTATTACAATTTGGTTTAAGGTTTTATCTTTTATAGTTTATGAAAAATAAATATTCTTTAAAGG
>CANNZV010002410.1:151651-182519 GCA_947561585.1 Caprella mutica
CAATTATAGGAATAATTATATTAAAGGTAAGGATGATATCTAATTATAGGATACCACCTATAGGTGTATTATCCTATAATGGAGTATTACATATGAAAATATAAATCAGGAAGGCAAAGATTTACTATAAAGTTTAGGTTATCAATAAATCGGATAAATTGAGTATAAATAAACTGTGTTTTCTGTATTGTTTGAGATTTATATTCGATGTGTATTTTTTGCTAATGATTTAAATATAGGCATGAATTAGCCATGATATATATTAATTTTTTGTACAATAATGAGTAGCTATATTGATTTCCCACAATATTTACTTAATATTTGTTTAATTATCTCAATTTTGTATAAAATTTAGTGCTCACAGCACATTCATATAAGAATAATATTTGTCATAGTTATCCCTCAATGACAAAAATTCTCTATGATTTTAGTCACAGAAAACTATCACTGCACACGAATTATGAAGTGGCTCTGAGTTATGAAGAAACCATTACTTCATAACTCAGGATTTTCACTGTACTTCATATTTTGCAGATTTTGTAAATTGAAATCGCTACTTCTGCTAGAGTTTTCAACTGATTTTTGTTGTTCAACGTGCAAAATGAAGGTAAATTCCTAGGCTATAATTCTTCGTTATATGAATTTCAAAATTTGTTCAAAAAAAAAAAAAATCCAATTTTTACTTTTTCAGTAATTTCTAAAAACTGGTTATGATTTTCAAATAACTGTGAATGAAGAAATGTTTTCATACCTTTTGGCTTTGTTATGAAGCATTAAACAGAAATATTGGTCAAAAATTGTGGGAGAAGATAGATTTTGAAAATGTTACAAAAATCTCGAATATAACTCAAAATCTCAAAAATCTCAATTTTTTTCGAAAAATCATATGAACAAAAATGTCTCAGCATTTGTTTTTACATATACCTTCCAAGTTTCAGAAACATCAAATGGTAAACAACGAATAAACCTCATTTTCGAAAAACTCCCCTTCAAAGTTGAGTGCACTTTTTGTGGGTCACCCTGTAAAGTAAGTGACATATACTTACACACACTATTGTATTTATATTATATTATAATTCTTATAGAATATAGATAATTATATTATAATAAATTTGTATTCAGATATTTTGAATAATCCAATTATATACAGAACTCTACAAAATAAGTTTATTCAATCAAATATAAATGATAATAACTTTTCATAAATAATTGTTGATCTCTCTCACCTAATTGATTAATTTATATATAACTTTTTAATTCTTTGTATATATTATTATTCAAATAATGCATAAAGATGAAATGAAACTTCTTTATTAGTCTGGAAACTAATTAAAAGTTAACCCTAGTAACCTAGGGACTGGTCCAGGCGCACCAGTCCTCATCAAAAAATATTAATAATTTTTTTTAAACCGATTCGGAAGCTGTCTTCTCGTTACTTTTACTTTTTCACATAATTACATATGATTAGACAAAAACGAAGGTGATAAATGGCGAGATACTCATATTATGAACATTTAATCAAATATACAGGGTGTCTCAAAAAATAAACAGAACACAAGTTTAAGTTAGTATATTTCAAAGACTATTAGAGATACATGCATCTTTTTGATATTATTTTCATTGTTGAACCCTATTCCATTCACAGTTAAATTTTCATTACGTTTGATCAATTTTTGTGAATTTTATAAGGATTTTATTGATGGGTGGTGAAAATGGCTTTTGCGCAAATAGGTAGAAAACCTAAGAAATATTTGTTTCTTATCTTTGCTTGTTGATTTTATTTTAAATGTATAATTATTATTTAGCGTTTACCAATGCATACAATATCAATTGTAGGTTTTTATGAAGAAAATATATCGAAAAGTCAATTTGTTGAGATTTTATAACAGTTTTAGTGACGACTGGCGCGTACGGACCAGTCTCTAGGTTACTGAGCAAACTTTCAAAAGCTAGGTTACTAGGGTTAAATGAAACCTTACTCAAATTAAAACTAAATATTTCTGTTCCTACATCTCCATTCCTAATGTATCTAATTCTTATTAAATTTGTTACATGGTTTGTTACACATTAATTTACAACAATTTAAGTTAAAAAAACACAGTAAATTTATTTATTTCACTATGTATATATTCAATAAATTTTACTATTGTCCTATGTATACGATTGTTTTGTCATTGTAATATGTACTAATGTATAATGATAATACATGTAAATTGATAATTCTGATTCTTATAAAATGGCCAATACACTAGTTATATAGCATAACTATTAATACAAACGTTAATCTACCATCAAGAAGCAACTTTTAAATATAATATATCTACTGACATTTTTTTTCCTTCTTATCAATTGCATTGACGTTACACGGTTCATAAAATTTGTTCCTGAAAATAACTCCGTGTGTTTATTTATCCAAATTTACACCAGAACTTCTGAGTGGTTTGAAGAAGTTAACAAAGAAAGGGAAAATAAATCCAGGGAAAGTTTAATGCAACACCAAACTTTAGCATCTTATAAATTCGAGATTGGAAATTAATAAACTAAGAATTGATTGAAACTGGAATGTACGGGAACTGAGCTTTGCGGATATCAATGTGTTGTTTTATTTAATGAAAGTTGTGATTATTAATCAATAAAACATTATTATTTTGAAGGTAATAAGATTTTTTTGAAGCTATAAATATATAATCAATAACACAAATAGAAGTAATTAATTGATTGATTATGAAAAAAGTTAATCTGCTAATGTTTAATTGAACAACCACAATCAATCTTACCCTAATGAGTTTGACGTTCAGAAGGTATCGGAAGGTTTGACTATATATGTGTTTAAAAACACATGTCTTATTTATAATCCTACGATACTGTATATTTTATGTGTTGTTATATCTACTAAACGAATGTGTACTAAATTTTAAGTAAAAATATTGAACATATGAGGAGAAATAAATACATTGGTATATATAATACACTGACAAGTGAAAGAGCAGAGCTATTATTGGGTGAAAGCAAGTGGTGAGTCAGTGGCCAAAATAATATAGCGTCTTGCGTGACGCTTTCAAATCTTAGCAAATCGCGATCTGCCGGTAGTGCCACAGATCATTGAATATAGAAGATATCCCACTACAGTATTTTTAATTTTCTAGCTACACTTGGCAGCGGAGGAGTGCGTAACGTGACGTACCGTTGGAGTTGCCTACGATTGATATATTATTTATTTTTAATTATTCAAAAAACGACAAAAAGAGAATAGTATTGAATTGAAATATGCTATTTAAAAACAAAATATTTATTCATGATATTGAACTGATAATAAAATTATACATTTATAAATAATATAATTCTTACTGTTCTGTACATGTTTTGTACGTGTGTGTGTTCAGTACGAACTTGAAGCGTTGGTTTATTTCTGATGCAATATCATGAGCAGAGGGTGTGCGCTGTATTTCCTGCCAAATTCAATAATTTTCTTTTCTTTCATCAAAATTAACTGGTGAAAAATGGGCAATGCGCGAAAATGTTCACCAATACATCTAAAGATGGGTACAAGTTGTTTTTATTCAGGAAACATGATTACAATCTGTGGGTAAAGGCTTGCAACAATGGCTTTAAGACTGAACAGTTTATAAAACACTCTTCGGTTTACTCGAAATATTTTGATTTCGACTTCGATTCTTGTTCTCTATTTTATAATAAATATATGTACATTAAAATATATAAGACTTTAATTAACCTATTCTCCTGAAAATTAAAATTTCCAAATCTGCTTATAGGAAGTAAAAGAAAATGTAGCTCTGACCGTTATATATATACTTATACCTGTTTGTGCCTACGTTTGTAATATGTGACGTCACGTTACGCCTCTCTCTGATTGGCTGATACGCTCTGACTTAAATAATTATTTGGCCACTAGCGTCCAAGCACGAGTGGGACATCTTCAATATTCAATGATCTGTGGTAGTGCCACAGACCAGTAAAGTAGAAGATGTTCCAATGCTGCGTGGACACCACTGCACAATAATTTGGCAAGAGAGAGAGCGCGGGAAAATGAGAACCAATCAGAGACGGTAGGTGCGTGATGTCACAGAAATGAAGTTATTAGGGGATACTAACTGAAACTATAAATCGTTTTCTATGAATATTTTCTTTTCGTTGGGAGACTAAACTAAACTTTAACGTAACTGGACACTGATTAGGTCAACTATAATACTAATGAGACCTAAGATTGCCAAAATAGGGTAATAATATATTAATTTAATCTGTATACATATATATTTAGGAGTTATTATTTCATATTGGAATTACCACCAGATATCCAGGTAATTAGATATATATACCAAGTATAAGTTTAAAGAACATAATAAAATTAGCTTTAGACACTAAGTGTCATTATTTAATGTTTGTTAAACACAAAAACATGAGTGAGGAAGATTATTAAAAGAGACAGTCGAAGTACTATATAATTTTATTAATATAACTATATTTAGTAGTTTTACACCAGCGGTAGCTATAAGTATTATTCGTTAGTTTCGTGAATACATATTGTTACAATCATAAATTTTAGTGATGTATCTAGAAAACAATTTTTTTTTCCGAAACTATAGACCACATCAACTGATGCCTATATTAAAATGCATTAAAGCCACTCTGAATAATTACCTAAAAAATTTAAAAAACAAAAAAATTGTTTTTAATAAATATTACAAATTCAGTAAATGAAAATGATGGATCATCACCAAAATAAAATAAACTTGACTCAGAGCGTGAAAACGAATTATTAGGCACACATGGAATGGAGACTTACAAATCTCGTGTATCTAAACATCGCAATAGGTAAATAGAATTAGACAGAAAAAAGATGAAAATCCTATAAAAATAAACAATAAATTAGAACTATTAATAAAGTAACATGTTGCTGAAAAGAAAATTTATTCTTAAATACTAACGGACACAATTACCACAAATTAGTGACGAAACTAATGGGCACAGAAAAGCTACTTCATGAATTCAGTCCCCTACCAAGGAATGTGACGAAAAGGTACACAAGCAACAGTGAGTGCAATAACTGATGGAAGAGAAAAATGAAGAGTAACAATAATGAAGCCTACAAGTCTATCTAACAAAAAAATTGCTATTCTCAGCAACTGCAAACAGAATTAAATAAATAAATGATTCGCAAATGATAGAACTCTTGTAGACAATAGGACTTCTTTCAATTTTACGTGTGCAGAATTTTTTTTATTTTATCCGACTCAGTTTTATTTGAGAATTTCCTATTTAAATATTTGACAGTGTTGAAGATTCTGCATTTGATGAAGAATTTGATGCTATACTCCAAAATATCACGAGAGCAATATTGAGGATGCAGGACATTTTCAAGTATAGCATCATGCAAGATAGATGAAAAGTTATTCAAGTGAGAATAGAAATGAAAATAATAAATAAAGAATTGTTCGTAAGTCTTGATGACTTCAATGAACAAACTGGAGCAATATTTCAGTCCCTAGGACGAGTTTTCATCATCTTTATATTCTTTAAAGGATATAAAGAGATGCAAACTCAAATCCTGGGAGACTAAAATATTGCTACAACAGTCACACGAATTTAGATCTGTCTTTAGTGAATTGAGATGATAGGTGATGAGTTTTTTCAAGATATATCCACAGAAGTAACTGGTGCTATCGTTTGAAGTTTCAAATTGACCTCCAATTAAAGTCGATCCTTCAAAAGACAGTATTGCATCAAAGTCCACTTCTGGTTTCTCCACAGTTGTAACGTGTACTTCTGATTCCTGTTGGTATAAATGTAAGATAGAATATAACAAAGAAACATAATTAATGTCTCAATTGATAAAATAACATTATTCACTTCGCATTCTTACGTAATTCATAAATTCGACGCCCATTTCCGGAGCATCAACAACTTCACAATTTCCATCTTTTGGTGGTCGCACTAACGATGCCACAGCTAGACGACTGTACAACCTAGTGAAATCTTGGGCAGTGGGGAACTTGCATTTATTTCAGATTCTTCCGAAGTGTTGTTCCAGAAAATCTTGATTCAAATTCCGAGTAGAAAGGAATTGAAATCCTTCCGTTTTCATGTCTTCCCGTAGCATGGTCAATACATTAATATTTTGAACAAATCCAAGTATGAAGCGAGACTTGCGAGGTTTATTTAATAACTCTAACCTCAGCAACCATTTCTTGGATTCGTTTAGAATATTGAATAATTTGTCTGATTTCACATTGAGAGGACGACGAAGAATTACACCATCTTTGGAAGATAGAGAGTTTAATGCATCAAAGATGAGATTGAAGTGATGACAATAGCTACTAGTGCATAGACCACCATTTTCAATTTTATTGGTTGCTACCAGGTAATTTAGGGCAGCAGCAACAGAATGCGACAGAACATTAGCTGCCAGCTTAACCTTCATCCGACTGCCAAATTTTAAATCGAAAAGGTTTCTGTGACTAAGCTTAGGAGCTAGTTTGATGGAGTTCTTGGCATCTAAGTGGTACAATTGCTGCAGGTGCGTCCAACTCGCCTTGCCTGCGTGCCCAGGTACATGAACTCCTATTTTCTTTTCGAGAAAATTCCTGGCATTCTTCAAAAGGTGGGGTGGGTCTCTATACACATAGTAGCTTTTCTCATCAATAGTGAAGTACGGTCTGTCTGGTTTGACTCCTGCTAATCTGAACGCTTTTTCGAGATTAGATCCTTGGTCAGATGTGACGCCTTTAACGATGAACCCAGCTTCTTCAGTCACAGAAATAGCGTTTTTGATGATATCGTAGATTTTGTCACTTTTTATTGACGAATCTGTGAAAATGTAGCCAAGCGGATATTTCCACCGACTGAACATTCCAGCAGCCATGACACATATCACAGACGTCAGATACTTTATGAAGTGATTTCGAAGGCCTTATCCTTAGTGGCACCAGCAAAAAGCTCTTCTTTCTCTGGTGTATCCGTTGCAATCATGATGCGTCTTTTTCTTTTATTAGTGAAATTTGTTCTCTATGCAGTGCTTTGTGATGACCTCAGATTGCTAAAGCTCTTGAACATGCTCGAAAGTCCCGCTTCGGCTGGAAGCTCTGTTTCTACAAGAAGCCCTGAAGCTACAGTTCACGTTATTGTATCAAAAAAATAGATATATTGATTCATGTGGAGTAACTAGACGGTTTGGTTGACTATAAGGCACTGTCTCATTGTTAACCAAATTTTCTGTCCCAATGATCACCATGACGCCATTTTGAAAACATATGAGTATAGCGGCTCAACTACAAAAGTATAAAGGCAATCCTTTCAAATGATCATATTTTACATATTACTTAATATCGTGTAAAAATGCCGTAAGCATTATATGTTAAATTTACAGATTTATAACAATTGAAACAAAGTACGAAATATTTAGTTTTATCACCCCTAAAACACGTTTTCGCTTTTACACAGGGCTGACTGCACTTCAACCGCTGAATGCACTGAAGTATGCTTAATTTACCACTAAGATTTTGTTAAAAATTACCCTCAAATAAAAAAGTTATTCAGCATGTCCCATTGTTCCCGGTGTCCCATTGATGACAACCCTCCCCTACGTGTACGATATATATATTAATTCAAAGTTGAGTGCACTTTTTGTGGGTCGCCCTGTGAAGTAAGTGACATATACTTACACACACTATTGTATTTATATTATATTATAATTCTTATAGAATATAGATAATTATATTATAATAAATTTGTATTCAGATATTTTGAATAATCCAATTATATACAGAACTCTACAAAATAAGTTTATTCAATCAAATATAAATGATAATAACTTTTCATAAATAATTGTTGATCTCTCTCCCCGAATCGAATAATTTATATATAACTTTTTAATTCTTTGTATATATTATTATTCAAATAATGCATAAAGATGAAATGAAACTTCTTTATTAGTCTGGAAACTAATTAAAAGTTAACCCTAGTAACCTAGGGACTGGTCCAGGCGCACCAGTCCTCATGAAAAGATATTAATAATTTTTTTAAACCGATTTGGAAGCTGTCTTCTCGTTACTTTTACTTTTTCACATAATAATACATATGATTAGACAAAAACGAAGGTGATAAATGGCGAGATACTCATATTATGAACATTTAATCAAATATACAGGGTGTCTCAAAAAATAAACAGAACACTAGTTCAAGTTAGTATATTTCAAAGACTATTTGATATACATGCATCTTTTTGATATTATTTTCATTGTTGAACCCTATTCCATTCACAGTTAAATTTCTATCACGTTTGATCCATTTTTTTGAATTTTATAAGGATTTTATTGATGGGTGGTGAAAATGGCTTTTGCGCAAATAGGTAGAAAACCTAAGAAATATTTGTTTCTTATCTTTGCTTGTTGATTTTATTTTAAATGTATAATTATTATTTAGCGTTTACCAATGCATACAATATCAATTGTAGGTTTTTATGAAGAAAATATATCGAAAAGTCAATTTGTTGAGATTTTATAACAGTTTTAGTGACGACTGGCGCGTACGGACCAGTCTCTAGGTTACTGAGCAAACTTTCAAAAGCTAGGTTACTAGGGTTAAATGAAACCTTACTCAAATTAAAACTAAATATTTCTGTTCCTACATCTCCATTCCTAATGTATCTAATTCTTATTAAATTTGTTACATGGTTTGTTACACATTAATTTACAACAATTTAAGTTAAAAAAACACAGTAAATTTATTTATTTCACTATGTATATATTCAATAAATTTTACTATTGTCCTATGTATACGATTGTTTTTTCATTGTAATATGTACTAATGTATAATGATAATACATGTAAATTGATAATTCTGATTCTTATAAAATGGCCAATACACTAGTTATATAGCATAACTATTAATACAAACGTTAATCTACCATCAAGAAGCAACTTTTAAATATAATATATCTACTGACATTTTTTTTCCTTCTTATCAATTGCATTGACGTTACACGGTTCATAAAATTTGTTCCTGAAAATAACTCCGTGTGTTTATTTATCCAAATTTACACCAGAACTTCTGAGTGGTTTGAAGAAGTTAACAAAGAAAGGGAAAATAAATCCAGGGAAAGTTTAATGCAACACCAAACTTTAGCATCTTATAAATTCGAGATTGGAAATTAATAAACTAAGAATTGATTGAAACTGGAATGTACGGGAACTGAGCTTTGCGGATATCAATGTGTTGTTTTATTTAATGAAAGTTGTGATTATTAATCAATAAAACATTATTATTTTGAAGGTAATAAGATTTTTTTGAAGCTATAAATATATAATCAATAACACAAATAGAAGTAATTAATTGATTGATTATGAAAAAAGTTAATCTGCTAATGTTTAATTGAACAAACACAATCAATCTTACCCTAATGAGTTTGACGTTCAGAAGGTATCGGAAGGTTTGACTATATATGTGTTTAAAAACACATGTCTTATTTATAATCCTACGATACTGTATATTTTATGTGTTGTTATATCTACTAAACGAATGTGTACTAAATTTTAAGTAAAAATATTGAACATATGAGGAGAAATAAATACATTGGTATATATAATACACTGACAAGTGAAAAAGCAGAGCTATTATTGGGTGAAAGCAAGTGGTGAGTCAGTGGCCAAAATAATATAGCGTCTTGCGTGACGCTTTCAAATCTTAGCAAATCGCGATCTGCCGGTAGTGCCACAGATCATTGAATATAGAAGATATCCCACTACAGTATTTTTAATTTTCTAGCTACACTTGGCAGCGGAGGAGTGCGTAACGTGACGTACCGTTTGAGTTGCCTACGATTGATATATTATTTATTTTTAATTATTCAAAAAACGACAAAAAGAGAATAGTATTGAATTGAAATATGCTATTTAAAAACAAAATATTTATTCATGATATTGAACTGATAATAAAATTATACATTTATAAATAATATAATTCTTACTGTTCTGTACATGTTTTGTACGTGTGTGTGTTCAGTACGAACTTGAAGCGTTGGTTTATTTCTGATGAAATATCATGAGCAGAGGGTGTGCGCTGTATTTCCTGCCAAATTCAATAATTTTCTTTTCTTTCATTAAAATTAACTGGTGAAAAATGGGCAATGCGCGAAAATGTTCACCAATACATCTAAAGATGGGTACAAGTTGTTTTTATTCAGGAAACATGATTACAATCTGTGGGTAAAGGCTTGCAACAATGGCTTTAAGACTGAACAGTTTATAAAACACTCTTCGGTTTACTCGAAATATTTTGATTTCGACTTCGATTCTTGTTCTCTATTTTATAATAAATATATGTACTATCGCGGAAAAGTGTATCCGTCCAATTGCTGAGGCGCGCATGAATAATCTAGTTCCCACTGTACCACGGATTATCGTACGCTACCCCAAATTCTCATTTTACCCCCGCATGTAAGAAATTTCGATTCTTTTTAATGCAGTGCGGGACATTTCGTCTTCAGCCGTCATGGTGAAAAGTCATCAAATTTCACTCTCTCTATTTAAAAACTTCTGTTTTAGGCAGATCGAAAATTAGTCTTTCTTTAGATAATTTCACTTTAGCCTGGATAAGTTATTCTTCAGTCTTTCTAGCTGAGGACTCTATTTTTTATTGTCATGCTCATATGGAACTATATCTTTTACTTATACATTTGTAAAATAATTTTTTTCGCTTTTATTTTTTTAGTTCTAGATTCAAAATTTTAAGCTTTATTTTTTAATTCTGTGAAAAATTGTTAATGCTATCATTTTTAGGCAGCTTAATCCTTGAAATTGAGATATTCGAAAGACTGATCAGATTTCTGAGCTAGTTGTTTTCTTCTTGTATATGAACTCTAAATATATTTACCAGTTTTTTTTTTTGCTTTTTGCTGATAGCTGAGACGAAGTCCAGCTCAATATCAAGTGTTTCTGTTCTTGATTTCATTTCGAATTATAAATTTATCAATATTTCACAGATTTTCTTGAAATTGCTGATGGAATTTGCAATTTATTACCAAAATGTGTGCTTCCAAAACTTTTGTATCTTTACTTCTGAACTTTGAAATAATACCGAACTTCAGAATTTTTTCTATAGTTAGTGAGTGGAACCATTTTTTATAGGTATCCAAACCTGCAAAATGTCGAGATTTGGAACAGTTTACGAAATAGAAAAATTAGATTTTATGCACTTCTTTACATTACTCTGTAAAAAATACGGAATTCTACTTTATATTATTGTGCCTAAATTCCTTTGAATACGATCTGTAGACATGGAATAGAAAGAAAAAAAACACCTAGAGCTGTAGCTTATAACCACATTTTATTTTTTTATTTTATCCTCCAGACTTCTATATTTTAGGTAGGTATATACTTTATTAAATGTTCTATTATGCATATGATTCTTCCATTCGTAAATAGCCGCCGGTTTACGTCATAGTTCTATAATGTAGACTGTAGTATATACTTTTTGTTTAAATTGTTCTTTCTGTATTTATGAATACCTTTAAATTTAAATCTTTTTCAGGTTTTAGTCTCACAATACCTATAGATATAACCATATTTATGCACTTTAAAAAAAGGGAAAACCTACGAATAATTTTCGGAACAGCTGGATGCTCAAGGTTAGTGTTAAACGGTAAATGTAATTACGTATATTCACCTAATTTATTTTTCCCATAATTTTTATCTTCTAATTCTACTACCAAATTCTCGTTTTTATTTTGTGCAGGTAACTCTTAAGAAATTTCTTTCTTTCTGGGTATCAAAGAATTTATAAGTCTGCATGAGCTCTAGGGTCACGCAGGTAAATTGCGGCCCTTAATTTTTTATTGCAGCCCTCTCAAGAGAGTCTCTAAAACATTTTGAATCAAAATTACATTAAAATGTTGAATAGCTATCAAAAGAAGCACAGTGAATGTTATAACTTATTAATTTAAGTTTTGACGTGTGTTTTGAAGCTATGATGTTTCAGTTGTTAAAGGCCGCAGTTAGTAAGTGGGCCGCAATTTACCTGCGTGACCCTATCATGAAGCTGTTTGTGGTGGATTTAATAGAAGGGGGTTCTCTTTGGCCTCGAACTGTTGTTAATTGGATTAATAATTGTCTTTTTTCATTCTTATTATGTTTATCTTTTTACGCCACTTGCAGTTTTAGAGGATAGCACTAGGTTTATGCTTTCAAAATACAAGGTCTTCGACTTTTCGGTTTATTAGGCTTGTAGGCTTAATTTACTATCCCCTTTTCATTTTAATCTTCCATCCGTGAGTGTAGCCTCCGGACCTCAAATTGGGTCCTTTTTTATTCGTTTTAAGTGAATGCATTCTCGGAGTAGCTCTTTAGTATTCATGAGCATTGTCACCGACGGTGGTAGGTGACTTTGTTCATGGAGCCACTTTCCTTTCATACTGCTTCTTCCAGTCCCTTGTATTTAATTTCATTGTCAGCGATATGGCCTTTGGATCCAAAGAAAACGTTAAGCCCCTACTTAAATTAACAGAGATTATTTATTAATAACTTTTTACTAAAAAAAACTATCTTAAATTCATAAGAGTAAATATGCAAGATATTCATGTTGCATTTATGAGAGTTTTCAACGAATGACACTATGTAACAGTCATGAATTGAAGAGAGAGGCAGAGAATTTTTCGATACGAACAGTTGCAAATTGGATGATGACCAAGTTTTTTTCCTTTTTGTTTCATTGAAATTCACTGTTTTGTAGAATAGCACTAGATAGGGATAACAATGTAGTCTTAGATTGTTTATTAATATAATTTGCAATATGTTTTTGCTCCCTGTTTGTTCATTTTCCTCTTACTTCCACGATTACTATATTCTCATTCCGTAACATTCCATTGAAGAGTCTCTTTCATTCCATTGACGAGTCTCTTTCATTCCATTGACGAGTCTCTTTCATTCCAATCACGGCGTCTCTTTCCAATCTAACTGCTAGATCTATATTAAGGTCTTTTCTATTTATTTTCCGATTAACGAAATCTCGAAACCATTATATTCGCATCAAACCTAGTGAATAACAATAACTTCTATACTAATTTATATTATTAAAATTTGTTTCCAGTTCAATGGGTAGAGCGAGCATTCGCTAGGTGGAACTCTAAAGACCACTACCTATGACCAGATCACTTCTCACAAGAAAGCGGAAGAATCAAACGACAGCAGTGCAAATCTCCCTTTTCTTAATTGGTAAGGAATAATTTCTATTAGTTCAGTGATAACTGATAGAATTAGCAAAGTTATTCGTATCAGCTATGTTTCATAAATATATAATTTAAAAAATGTATGAAAATTGTTTAAAGATATAATATAGCAGGCTAATTGCAAAGCCCCCAGTGGCTGTATCCTCAATCTGTTCAGGTGAATATAAGAGAAGGGCACAACAGCTTCAGGCTTATCATTTTTTGTGGCTAATTGTAGTTTCTGAGGATAACTCGTATGTTTTTTATTGTGTCCGGTAGGCTTCATTTATTATCACCTCTTCATTTTCCTTTTCCATCTGTGAGTGCTGCCACCGGTGTTGGTGACTCTTTTCGTCACATTCCTTGGTAAGTGACTGCAGTCACGGATTTTTTTTTTGCATCCATGAGCGTTGTCTCCGACTGGTGGTAGTTCATGGAGTCTCTTTCCTTTCTAACTGTTACTTCAAGCCCCATATATATTCAATTTCTTTTCAATATCAGCGATATGGCCTAAAAACTTTCAATTAAATTGATTGGCAATTGTAAATTATTACGTTCAAATACTTTACAATTGGTAATTGTAAATACACAACTTATGGTTTCTGTAGTTTCTGAAATACTGAATTCTTAAATACTGACTGTTCATATCCACTCCATGGTGATAAACGGTTATTTATTTTGCTAGTATTAAAATTTGCAAATATTCAGAGTACTGGTAATAATTAATTAAACTCTCATATAGTTACTTGTATACAATTTTTTTAACATCTGTTGAGAGAGTATAATGTTGGTTCTAAAGAAAATAGTTCATTATAGTTGTATCAACTAATTTTTTTTAACTGTAGCTTTTTGTTTATAGCCTAGTTTGGAATTCTTGACTCATTAAATCATTAAACTAAAACAACGGTTAAACTCTTAAAATTTACTGATAATACGAATAGCTTAATTTATACAATATCCTAGACTACTTCAACATGTAACTTGCCGCTAAAATGAGAGTTTCTACAATATTTCATTAGTCTTGTGACATTCATATTTGAACATTTAAATAAAATTAAGTAGTTTAGTGACATTGTTCAGTATTTTCAACTTATTGACTTTCATTTTTTTCTATTTTACAGTTTCGTTCTTTGCATCTCCTTTGACAACAAATCTAATAAAATTAAATACTTCCTTCCATTTTTGAAACAAATATGTATTACCCTTTTTCAGTACAATTTCTGTTTCCAATATTTAATTACAATAAATTAGTAAAAATCAATTATCTCTTTTGTAGAGTTCTTTAGTTTCTTTTAGATTAATTCGACTTTTTTCCAATTAGTTTGTAATATAGTCCTTTGTAGCATTAATTGTAGTAAGTATTCTACGGATTGGAATTAGACTTTATCTAACAGTTAGTCTCGAGTAATAGAAGATAAATGTAGTGTTTCTATAAAACCACGTTTCTAATGCTAAACATCTATTCAACCTTATCTTGCAATTTCAAAAAATAACTTTGTTGTCTTTTCTTCACTCATTTTAAATTATCCTCTTCTTTCCATCGTTTGCGGTATAACCTCTTAATTCATCAACATAAAGATTAAAAATATTAGATCGAGGTGCCACTCTTTTTGGTCCTTTGGGTAAATATTTTGTAAGTTTGATTTTTAAAATTCGAAACACACTCTGATCACAGTAAGGATTTCAATCTATCTGTGTTCTACTTTCCATTAATCTTGTTTTCTATCAAATCTTGTTTCTTCCTTGCCACTCGAATGTGGATTCTTTTAACATAACCAAATGTGCTTCGAATACACATTGTTCAGGATTTTGTAGAATAGCGCTAATGTTATGCTCTTCAACTACGAGGTCTTAGATTTTTGTGTTAGGTATGCTCGTAGGCTTCATTTACTATCACCTCTTCATTTTCCTTTTCCATCCGTGAGGGCAGCCACCGGTGCTTGCGTCCCGTTTCGTCACATTCCTTGGTAAGTGACTGCATTCACGGAGTAGCTTTTCTGCATCCATGAGCATTGTCACCAACGGTGGTAAGTGCCTTTGTTCATGGAGCCACTTTCCTTTCTGACTGCTTCTTCTAGTCCCTTGTATTTAATTTCCTTTTACGTCAGCGAAATAGTCACGATATGACTGAAGCACGATGTTAAACCCCTAGAATAATGAAAAAATATATTACCTAGTATAATGAAAAAAAAAGAAATATTATAGTACGAGATTAAAATAAAATTTATTCAATTTGTTTTATCCTGTTAATAATTGTTTGTAGCGTAATTCTAAGTCAATATCAGAGATTTTTTAATCAATTTGTTTGTAAACATTTTCAGATTCAAATAACTTCGCACCTCTGCAGTTCTCATCAGTGCAGTTCTCATCAGTGCAGTTCTCATCGGTGCAGCTCTCATCGGTGCAGTTCTCATCGGTGAAGTTCTCATCGGTGCAGTTCTCATCGGTGCAGTTCTCATCGGTGCAGTTCTCATCGGTGCAGTTCTCATCGGTGCAGTTCTCATCGGTGAAGTTCTCATCGGTGAAGTTCTCATCGGTGAATTTCCCATCAGGACAGTACTAATCACTGTCGGTGTAGTTCTCATCAGGACAGTACTAATCACTATCAGTGTAGTTCTCATCAGGACAGTACTAATTACTATCAGTGTAGTTCTCATCAGGACAGTACTAATCACTGTCGGTGAAGTTCTCATCAGGACAGTACTAATCACTATCAGTGTAGTTCTCATCAGGACAGTACTAATCACTATCAGTGTAGTTCTCATCAGGACAGTACTAATCACTATCAGTGTAGTTTTCATCAGGACAGTACTAATCACTATCAGTGTAGTTCTCATCAGGACAGTATTAATCACTATCAGTGTAGTTCTCATCAGGACAGTATTAATCACTATCAGTGTAGTTCTCATCAGGACAGTACTAATCACTGTCAGTGTAGTTCTCATCAGGACAGTACTAATCACTATCAGTGTAGTTCTCATCAGGACAGTACTAATCACTATCAGATGAGTTCTCATCAGGACAGTACTAATCACTATCAGTGTAGTTCTCATCAGGACAGTACTAATCACTATCAGATGAGTTCTCATCATTCCCAGGAAGTCTGGTCTCATTCCCTGTGATATCCATTTATTCATGCTTGTTACTTTTAGATTTTCAACGACATTTTTCCGTGAAAAGGAAGTGCATTAAATACCGAACTAATTTATTTATTTCATTTATTGTTATGCGTTTGAAGAACTTTAATCTTAGGTAAATTTAGAATTAATTGTATATTCAACCCTAAGCTTTTAAAAATTGTTCTAAGATTGATACTTCATGTAAACTAGTACTAATCAGAAATCCTTTATTTTAGTAAAAATTGTAGCGGGTAGTTTTTACTTTAAAATAACCTGCAAGTGTATTTAGTCGTGTAGTAGTTTTTTAAATTTTTACCTAATTTAATTGTTATCTTCAACTTTTGTAAAACACTATTTATTATAAATATAAAATAATTATCCATTTTCTATTATTGATCCTTTATTTCTTATTTTTTAAGTAAAAAACTAATATTGTATGATAAGAGATAGAACTTGCAAGTTGAAAGCCTTAGTTGACAGTTGTCATGAATCCCAGTTTCACTCCGATGTCACAAATTAAGCACCAAAACTGCAGTAGGCTACATTAGTTATGTTCTTGGAGAACTTTCTTTTTGTTCATCTCATAGAACTTTGTGACTTATTTTATTGTCAACGTTGGCGATGTGACATTTATTGAGAAGAAAAATTATGATCACTTCAGTTATTTTTCGTTCACTATATTACTGCTTGTCAATTGGTCGTGCAAACATTTAATATATAAATTTTAACTGAAAAGAATCAGTTCACTTGATGATAAAAAAAATCCATTAAATTACTGCATTTAAAATCTAAACTAAATAGATTAAGTTACAACTTAGCCATAGCTTTATTTTATTCTTTAGCCTAAAAGAATTTTTCAATTAAATAACTTCAATAAAAGATAGAAAGTATCGGTATAGCCGTATAGGTAATTACTAATTAGTAATTACTTATTTATAAGTTGATGAAAATAGAGAAAAATGCTTGTCAGCAACTTAATGATTGTTGTCATTAAATTAAGACGTAAGATGAATTATTAATTTATTATCATTTTAAAAACACAAATTTTAATAACTTCCTCATTTGGCCAATATATTGAATGAATTAAAAAAGATAATACACATAAAGGACTTTGAAAAAGAAGAGAAACTTGTTTTATCGACTAAATTAGTCACCACTATTAATTTATTGAAATTCTGAATGCAGAAAATCTCCGGATTATAACCGAGACAGGTTATAGCCCGTCCAGCAAATTATTTAAATGTGAAAAAAATGCGAAGCTATCAAAAATCATATCATTAGACGATTAAATGCTCTTGTGTGAATGATTATAATATAAAATATTCGTGGAATAAGATTTGACAAAACTAAAAATAAAACTAGACATTTACCACAAAGTTGAAAACGTGTATTATAGTTTTAATAATATAGCCTATAGGCAAACAAATAATTTAAAGGTATAAAAGAAGCGAAGTTATTTAAAATCATATCTGAAGAGGATTAGTTTAACTTGTGTGAATGGTTGTCATAAATAATATTTTTGGAATTAATGAGATTTAATAAAGCTAAAGCTAGAAATCTATATTTTACCTCAAATTCGAATAGTTATTAGTTTCAATATTAGAACGACAATTGGTCAAAAGTAAATTGCATAAAAACATACAAGAGTAACTCGTACGAAATATATACCAAGGTTAATTGAATGGAAAATTTCAAAATTATAAATATGCATTTCAAATTATAAAAAAATACATGTATTCAATACAAAATGAACATTGCATGGATGATACAAATGAAACTATATGTTTATACTTTAATTTAAATAATACAAAAATAATATCTAATCACTTGTCAGAAATCGATATGAATGACCCCCCCCCCCCCGTCCCTCCTCTAGATACACATATCTAATCCCCCATTTCACCCAATTACCCTACCATTTTACCCCAGCAATAGGCTCCTCCTTATTGGGGGATTTTTGAACGCGGAGGAATACTCTCTAAAATGCCACATGCAAAATATAAGAAAGGTCAAAACTGCTAAAATAGCATACTACAACAGCTGACGGATACTCTTTTCCGTGATAGTACATTAAAATATATAAGACTTTAATTAACCTATTCTCCTGAAAATTAAAATTTCCAAATCTGCTTATAGGAAGTAAAAGAAAATGTAGCTCTGACCGTTATATATATACATATACCTGTTTGTGCCTAAGTTTGTAATATGTGACGTCACGTTACGCCTCTCTCTGATTGGCTGATACGCACTGACTTAAATAATTATTTGGCCACTAGCGTCCAAGTACGAGTGGGACATCTTCAATATTCAATGATCTGTGGTAGTGCCACAGACCAGTAAAGTAGAAGATGTTCCAATGCTGCGTGGACACCACTGCACAATAATTTGGCAAGAGAGAGAGCGCGGGAAAATGAGAACCAATCAGAGACGGTAGGTGCGTGATGTCACAGAAATGAAGTTATTAGGGGATACTAACTGAAACTATAAATCCTTTTCTATGAATATTTTCTTTTCGTTGGGAGACTAAACTAAACTTTAACGTAACTGGACACTGATTAGGTCAACTATAATACTAATGAGACCTAAGATTGCCAAAATAGGGTAATAATATATTAATTTAATCTGTATACATATATATTTAGGAGTTATTATTTCATATTGGAATTACCACCAGAGATCCAGGTAATTAGATATATATACCAAGTATAAGTTTAAAGAACATAATAAAATTAGCTTTAGACACTAAGTGTCATTATTTAATGTTTGTTAAACACAAAAACGTGAGTGAGGAAGGTTATTAAAAGAGACAGTCGAAGTACTATATAATTTTATTAATATAACTATATTTAATAGTTTTACACCAGCGGTAGCTATAAGTATTATTCGTTAGTTTCGTGAATACATATTGTTACAATCATAAATTTTAGTGATGTATCTAGAAAACAATTTTTTTTTCCGAAACTATAGACCACATCAACTGATGCCTATATTAAAATGCATTAAAGCTACTCTGAATAATTACCTAAAAAATTTAAAAAACAAAAAAATTGTTTTTAATAAATATTACAAATTCAGTAAATGAAAATGATGGATCATCACCAAAATAAAATAAACTTGAAAAACGAATTATTAGGCACACATGGAATGGAGACTTACAAATCTCGTGTATCTAAACATCGCAATAGGTAAATAGAATTAGACAGAAAAAAGATGAAAATCCTATAAAAATAAACAATAAATTAGAACTATTAATAAAGTAACATGTTGCTGAAAAGAAAATTTATTCTTAAATACTAACGGACACAATTACCACAAATTAGTGACGAAACTAATGTGCACAGAAAAGCTACTTCATGAATTCAGTCCCCTACCAAGGAATGTGACGAAAAGGTACACAAGCAACAGTGAGTGCAATAACTGATGGAAGAGAAAAATGAAGAGTAACAATAATGAAGCCTACAAGTCTATCTAACAAAAAAATTGCTATTCTCAGAAACTGCAAACAGAATTAAATAAATAAATGATTCGCAAATGATAGAACTCTTGTAGACAATAGGACTTCTTTCAATTTTACGTGTGCAGAATTTTTTTTATTTTATCCGACTCAGTTTTATTTGAGAATTTCCTATTTAAATATTTGACAGTGTTGAAGATTCTGCATTTGATGAAGAATTTGATGCTATACTCCAAAATATCACGAGAGCAATATTGAGGATGCAGGACATTTTCAAGTATAGCATCATGCAAGATAGATGAAAAGTTATTCAAGTGAGAATAGAAATGAAAATAATAAATAAAGAATTGTTCGTAAGTCTTGATGACTTCAATGAACAAACTGGAGCAATATTTCAGTCCCTAGGACGTGTTTTCATCATCTTTATATTCTTTAAAGGATATAAAGAGATGCAAACTCAAATCCTGGGAGACTAAAATATTGCTACAACAGTCACACGAATTTAGATCTGTCTTTAGTGAATTGAGATGATAGGTGATGAGTTTTTTCAAGATATATCCACAGAAGTAACTGGTGCTATCGTTTGAAGTTTCAAATTGACCTCCAATTAAAGTCGATCCTTCAAAAGACAGTATTGCATCAAAGTCCACTTCTGGTTTCTCCACAGTTGTAACGTGTACTTCTGGTTCCTGTTGGTATAAATGTAAGATAGAATATAACAAAGAAACATAATTAATGTCTCAATTGATAAAATAACATTATTCACTTCGCATTCTTACGTAATTCATAAATTCGACGCCCATTTCCGGAGCATCAACAACTTCACAATTTCCATCTTTTGGTGGTCGCACTAACGATGCCACAGCTAGACGACTGTACAACCTAGTGAAATCTTGGGCAGTGGGGAACTTGCATTTATTTCGGATTCTTCCGAAGTGTTGTTCCAGAAAATCTTGATTCAAATTCCGAGTAGAAAGGAATTGAAATCCTTCCGTTTTCATGTCTTCCCGTAGCATGGTCAATACATTAATATTTTGAACAAATCCAAGTATGAAGCGAGACTTGCGAGGTTTATTTAATAACTCTAACCTCAGCAACCATTTCTTGGATTCGTTTAGAATATTGAATAGTTTGTCTGATTTCACATTGAGAGGACGACGAAGAATTACACCATCTTTGGAAGATAGAGAGTTTAATGCATCAAAGATGAGATTGAAGTGATGACAATAGCTACTAGTGCATAGACCACCATTTTCAATTTTATTGGTTGCTACCAGGTAATTTAGGGCAGCAGCAACAGAATGCGACAGAACATTAGCTGCCAGCTTAACCTTCATCCGACTGCCAAATTTTAAATCGAAAAGGTTTCTGTGACTAAGCTTAGGAGCTAGTTTGATGGAGTTCTTGGCATCTAAGTGGTACAATTGCTGCAGGTGCGTCCAACTCGCCTTGCCTGCGTGCCCAGGTACATGAACTCCTATTTTCTTTTCGAAAAAAATTCCTGGCATTCTTCAAAAGGTGGGGTGGGTCTCTATACACATAGTAGCTTTTCTCATCAATAGTGAAGTACGGTCTGTCTGGTTTGACTCCTGCTAATCTGAACGCTTTTTCGAGATTAGATCCTTGGTCAGATGTGACGCCTTTAACGATGAACCCAGTTTCTTCAGTCACAGAAATAGCGTTTTTGATGATATCGTAGATTTTGTCACTTTTTATTGACGAATCTGTGAAAATGTAGCCAAGCGGATATTTCCACCGACTGAACATTCCAGCAGCCATGACACATATCACAGACGACACAAATTTCCTATTCCTTACGATACCATCATCCTCATATCCAACCAAGGACCCAGTCTTCTCATCATATCCTAGACCGTAGCGAAGAGAAATCTCATCAACCATCAACATGCACCATTTTTCTTTGACAGAAGAGGGATTAACCTTCATCTTGAGAAGAGTTCCAGAAGCTTTGTGAATGCCAGGTCTGGACACAAACCTCTCAAGGCATCTCATTACTGTCGATTGGGAAGGGAGAGGAAGTAGTTGTCTGAGGACCTTGTAGCCAATTTTAGAAGAGCCAACAAACATATTTGTAGAGAGCCACTTCTGATACTTACTGTATCTTGAAGTTTTGAGTCTGCGCTTATTGAGTTTCATCTTGCACAGTTCTAATAAGTTTTTCCCTAATATTGCCCCATATTTCTTTTCAAATTCAGTCATTGAAACTCTTCTATAGTTCTTGGTTTTGATTCTTTTCGGATGTTTCCGTATCCTCTCCCTTCGAGTTGTGCCGCTGCGAATTTGCTGCTTTTCTATCAGAACAGGAGTGGATTTGGTATCAGCTTTGAAGAGTCTCCTGTTGCATTTAGCAGATGGGATGCTCTGGAAAAGAGAATATGAAGATTAATATCACTACATTCATAGCAGTACGTTATAGGTTGTTCTTGTATTTATACTTTTCTAAATAATTTTTAAATCTTTGAATCATAGCATTAACGAAATTCCATATTCATACCTATTTTCTAAAAGCTCTCAATTCTGACCTCAATTTTATTCCTAATTCAATCAATCAACAGCAATCATTTACATCTGATTTGTTATATGTGGTTTTAGCAGGTAAAAGGTCTTAATTATGAGCTTCTTAAATCCTCAATTTATTATATGACTTCAATTATTAATTTTACCGATATTGAAAGTTGACTCATAGATCAATACTTCAAAGTCTAAACATAGTTCTATTTTACCACAATTATAAGCTTGAGGTTTATTATTTTAAAATGCAGTTAATTGCAACAAGCAAATGATATTAATAATATAATAAGTCATTCATCAACTTAGATAATACAATCTGTATTAAGCTTTTGATTATGATAAATAACAACTTAATTATCTAAGTATCTCCAGTGCATGTAGATATATAGTTCAAATTTAAGGGGACTGTCTCCTTGAAACCCGAGAAAAATCTCAAATTTTATTATTTGCTTAAATTGATGCTTTATAGGCTCACATTGTCTTGGATAATGTTTAAAATATATATCTGCTCCAAATATTCTAAACATGCTTTTATCATTAATTTTGTATTCTTTTTTGAAAATAGGTAGCTACTCCTGAAAAGTTCACATTTTGATTGTTTAACTACCTAGTACAGTTTAAGACATACTTCCAAGTTTCTCCATTTTCTTCAGTTGCCTACTAAGTTACACACTGTATTTCAAACATGCTCAAAAAAACATTTTCAATGTTTTTCATTCGAAAAAGGTTTTTTCAGATAAATTAGGAAAAAAAAAACGGTTGGTAACTTAGTAGACAACTAAGTTTTAAACAAGATGTATAAAACCAAATGTATCTAGCTCAAAATTTGCAGGAGGCAAAACATTCTGAAGTACTTCTTCTATTTAAGGGTTTAAAAGAGGAAAACAGTGACGAGGATAAAATTGAGAAACAATTAAAATGAAATCCACATCATTTGAATTGTTCCATTCATCCCTAAAATTGCTGATATTAATCAATTAACTTTTACTTTTCTTAGGGAGAAAGTCCTCTTTAAACTAGTCTTGCCCATAGCTACATGATTGCCTATATTTACCTTTGATATCATCAAAGTAACTTACATGAATGTTGTTGTTGTTACTAATAAAACTGACGCCAGCGATGCAATCCAGAGAAAATTGAAACTGTAAAAAAATGGAAGATCATAAAATAACAGAATATTAATTAAAAAAAAAATTGCTTATATTGTTCAGTAGTAAAATATAAATTGCTCATTCTTACAGATTCAATTCCTTCATTATGAATATCAGCATGGCTTTTCTCACGGGATCTGTCCTCACTATTGTCAGCGACTTCTTTCTGAAAAAATATTAAGATTCATAGAATAATTATAACTGCAACATTTTTTATTGCAATTCAGGGTATCAGTAGCAACAAAAAATCACAAATGTACATTTATTAAGCTTGCATAAATGAGATAATTCAAACTATACATTCATACCACACCTATTTACTGGAAACTTTGGTCATACATAGGTAATTAACAGTGTATATATTAATGGTGACAGGTGAAAATTTAAAATTTACCACACAAGAAGTGAGAATACAAATTTCCAACTTACATATACACCACCATTATCGGCTGGAGTCTCCGCTGCCTGGCGAAGAGAACGGGGCGTCTCTGCTGCTGCCTGGCGAAGAGAACGGGGTGTCTCAGCTGCTGCCTGGCGAAGAGAACGGGGTGTCTCTGCTGCTGTCTGGCGAAGAGAACGGGGCGTCTCTGCTGCTGCCAGGCGAAGAGAACGGGGCGTCTCTGCTGCTGCCTGGCGAAGAGAACGGGGTGTCTCTGCTGCTGCCTGGCGAAGAGAACGGGGTGTCTCTGCTGCTGCCTGGCGAAGAGAACGGGGGCTAACTACTCTATTAAGTGAAAGAAGACCCTCAGCTGCATGACGAAGAGACCGAGGGATAGCAGCTGCCTGTCGAAATAAACGTGGGGTAGCAGTGGCCTGGTTAAGAACACGTGGGCTACGAACTTGACTAAGTGAGAGAAGACCCTCAGCTGCCTGACGAAGAGAGCACTGATTCTCAGCTGCAGACTGATAAGTTGTAGCCGTTTCTGGAAAAATGTTACAGAAATTAATACAATTTAAGCGCATTATTTCAAAATTTCTATATATGGAGAATTTTATTTGACAAATAACATATTTAATATGCTATTGGTTTTGATAGTTCCTATGGTTAGATGAATATGTAAATAATAAAATCATGAATAGTGATGTTGAGAAAATAAGTAAAACATTGTTAGGAAATTAACTGATATTTTGATAATATTAACACATTAAGAAACCATTGAAAAATAGCATGACGAAGTCCAATCAAATATTTCGAGTGGGATTGATAATCCTGACATCTGAATATATAACTCTAGCAATAAACTAGGTCTATCTTCCAGAATTACTAGGTACTTTGGAGGAGTCTAATCTTTATATGAAATGCTTTGTATGTTAAAATAATATAACTTCAATGGTTTAAAATTATCAGCTGTTTTTTTAACAACCTGTGACCAAATCGAATGGAGGTAAAACAAGTTAATCTATGACTGCAGTTTAATATGAAATTCATAATTATATAGCATGAATATTTGACTATTTTAATCAGAAGCTTTCAAAAATTTGAACTTCTGATTTATCTAAATTTGATCAAACTGATTATAGTTTTCTTAACTATGATCATCATCTTTTCAAAAAGAAATTCAAAAGAAATCAAATAATCAAAAAAAGCACTGAAAAATTACATTTTGAAAATTAGTACTCATAAATCCTAGCTAACCATTCATAGGCAGTTGAATAATATTAGATATTTATATAGAGAAAGTGACATAGCCTGGATCTAGATTTTGATGAATTTCTGAGAGAAATTATATGAATTGATTTCAGAGTTTGTGTAGATGATGAGTTTTCAGAAATAAAGAAAAAAAACATACAAATTGTATCGAATTAGCAATAAACATAGGCGTAGCCGCCACTTGAATATAAAATATCCATGAGTAAACATTACTTCTATTGTATATGAGGTATGTCTATGTATACATTGATAAGCTGTTTTTAATTTGAACATATCCAAGCAGATGATTTTAATTGTTTTAAGTATCCAAAAATCAATCATATTTGATGTTCTATAAAATATATACATTTCAGATAAAATTTTCTGAAATATTCAACCATTTAATATTTCTCTGATATGCCATTTTATATTTCCCTGAGCACACAACTTGCATAATCAGATCAATTGCTTTTAATGAAAATCAAAAGTATAAATGATAAAGCAATCAAGAGAAGTAGTGAGCAAAATCTTATTGATTGAGAGAAAAATATCATTTTCATATTAATAATCGGGATTTGATTTTGCGAAACGGAACGTATTTCTGTTTTCTTTGAAAATAGCATATTTCCTCTAAAAATTATTAATCTATAGTACCACACCATCCTAATTAATAAATAGAAAAGCAAAAAACCTTAACTTGTCGCGTATAATACGATATTTGAGCGATTTAAAAAAAATATGCGTTCCGTAAAAGCCATCAGAGTTCCATTAAGCACGTTATAATTCTTATTTTCCAATTTAGTTAAAAAACCTTCATTTTTTGTGTACTTTGCGCTATTCTTCCTGATTTCCTTTTTCGTGACGATTATAGAAAATAAATCGCAATAATAATACCGAAAATAACGAAATTTCAAAAGTCTACTTAATATATCATAAACTAAGGCGATATAGTTCTGTGCAAAGTTTTACAAACAAAAAAAAGGTAACTACTCTCGTAAATGATGAAAATAGACAAATAAAAGTATATAATCATTAGAAGGGTACCAGAATCGATAATTTTGTATAATTTTATAACTGAAAATGATTTCAAAAGATTTATGAACTGTTTTAATTGACTATAATAAATTTTTTGATCTTTTTGGAACTTTAATGTTCCGTTATATCCAAGTGTGCTTATTGGAACTGTCTATTTGAACATAATGGAACAATTGTTATGATAAAATCCCTCTATTATTCTTATTATTTAAATTATTATGTCCATGGAAAAAAATTATAGTCTAATTTGTTAAATGAACCTACAGTATCACATACATTAAATATCTAAAACATCATGAACTTTTTATGAGTTATGAACGATATTTAAATTCCTCCTTAATATTTATAATAACTTTGGACATATCAGAACATTTCAGTTCCGTTATGCTCAAAATGAAACTTGAAAGCACTTATTGGCACCCTTTTCAGGCTCTAATGGAACGTGTTCTCTTCCTGTTTTTATAGTGATATATATGAGAAATTATAATTTAAAAGTAATTTAAAACTCAACATTGGCTGTTTCATTTCAGATTTTCAAGTCAAAAGATAAGAAAATACACCCTTTTTTTGTATATTAGTTAGGTTGGTATGAGAGTTATGATCGATATTTCAATTCCTTCATGATAAATAATTGAAATCACTTATAAATTCAATTCAAATATAATAATTGAATTCAGCTCGAAATATAATAAATTGAAATCACTTATAAATTAAATTCAAATATAATAATAGAATTCAGCTCGAAATATAATAAATTGAAATCACTTATAAATTCAATTCAAATATAATAATTGAATTCAGCTCGAAATATAATAAATTGAAATCACTTATAAATTCAATTCAAATATAATAATTGAATTCAGCTCGAAATATAATTAATTGAAATCACTTTAATATATTTGACTCAAACAAATTGTAATGAGCAATAAGCATATGATACTTATTAGAAGTGTACATGAATTATTAATAATTGAAATCGCTAAAATATATTCGACACACGCATATTGATTGATGTGAAATCAATTAAAGCATAAATAATGGAAATAATTTATTAAACATTAAATTAATTATTAAGTAATATATAGTAGGAATTGAATTCCTCCTGATAATTCAGAAAGAAGAAGTTCCAATGGTAATACTATTATTTAAAATTGAAATTATGTTTTAACTCAAATGTTTAGTATGTAACATACGAACGAATGAAATTGTAACATACTTACGTACTAAAGAACAAATATGTGCTAAAAAAGCCAAATGTTCCTTTATGCTCCACTTTCGTTCTGTTATGACACCAAAGCGTGCAATTACCTCCATCTAATGTTCCGTTTCGCAAAAAAATTTCAAATTCGTTCCAATATAACACAAAACGAGTTCCAATAAATCCAATCCCGATTATAACAATAGTAGTGAAAAGAATTATTATTATAATTATTACTATTAACACATTGACTATGTATACTAAAAATGCAGTCTAACCTAGCTGACTTTTCCAAAATTACAGGTTTTTGTTATTGCTTCTGTGGTCATGAGACTCATGCTTGTTCTTGTCATGACAATGACCCAAAATTTTAATCTTAATTCATCATTAGGAGAAATATCAATTTCACTTCTATGTATTGAATTTGTGATATTAACTAACTTCATTTTAAGAAAATTTCAAGATAATTGCAGAAACTTGATTTGAGGAATCTAGACATTTCTTTATTGAATAATTTATGAGAAAACAGAAAAATCCAAAACTATTAATGAACTAGGTAATTCCCCATGAGCTTCAGATTCAGCACAATAAGGATTCTTACTCTATCTTACAACCTGTGATCTTTCCTCTTAAAGAAGCCAAATTTGTTCAAAGTAATGTTGAACATATATGAAATATATATTTAGCCACAATAAAAATCAGTTAGCTACTGTCCTTTTCCTGTCAGGCAAATGTGTGTACAGCTGCAATCTTTTATTTATTAAATATCTAGGTATTATGTGTAGAATAAGGCTAGATAAAGTATGTAATCTGTAGTCTGGAACTGGCAGTTGAAACTTACTGCCATTTGTCATCAGTTATTGATATTGGTCTATACAGAAAATTAAATTACATTTTTTAAAGCTATTAATTCATCATAGAAATTTGGAAGGATATTGTGGATTTTCTACTCTCAAGGAGTACAAAATACTGATATTTTACATTAAATCTTGATAAATCACTCATTCTCAATGGGTGATTCATGAAGCATAATCAGTTATACAAGTGGAAAAGCTCATATAAAAGCTCACTAGTTGAACAAGGTGTGGTGTTGTGTAAATTTTGGACATTTACCTTGTGAAATTACATGAACAAACTATTATCAAGAAGTGTGATTGTCCATAATTTAATAATTAACTTCTGAAATGTAACTGAGAACTTTGAAGATCTCTGACCTGGGCAAAACAGATAGAGATGCAAAACAGATAGAGATAACTTTTTTTCATGTTTAGAAATGAGGTAAAAGTCAGTAAATCTGGAATCAAAATTGTCCAGGGAATTAATTAGAATTACTACAGTCTTTCAGAGCATGTTATTCAAAGGGACGTCTCTCTAAATCAGAATGAATTAATCAATTAATGTACAATTTGGTCCCCTTCTAGTCTATAATATTAAAGCTACAGATATGGGGTTTATTTCATCTTGTTCAGTACTTATTCCTCATAAAAGTTAGCTTTTTCTTAAATTAATTTTAGTTCATAATATTCATTTATAAAAGCAATTTAAAAATAATCAAAACTGTGTATATTTCCATGTTGTATTTTTGCACACGAGAGATTTGAAAAAAATCCTAATTTATCTGCAATTAAACACTGCAAAGAATGAAAAAATGTCATGTATCTAAGTCAAACATTGTAGGTGGTGAAACATTTTTGAAGTTCAAAAACGAATTTTTCAGGAGGAGAGCCCATTTTCATTAACAAAATTTTATTAAAAAAGCAATTCTTGTTGGATAAGAGCTAATAATTTAAATACATATTGAGAACAAAAGGCAAAATAGAGGATTTCTTCATGAACACTTCAATAAATAGTTTTTAGCAGTCTGGTAAATTTTAGCAGTCTGGTAAACCGTGTGAATTAGTAAAAAAGTGAAATACTCTATTCGAAACCACAAAAAGTTATCATTAAAGTATGTTCAGGATCTCACAGTGAAGGGGGAGGGGGGTGGGGGGGAAGGCACCAGCTATGGAAGGTTGAATTAGTGAAACCAGTTATAATGGGCTAATGCCTTGTTAATTTTGGTTTACAATTTTCAAATAGCCCATAGTTATTGGCTTGTAGCAGTTAGTTTGTGAAATTCAAGCTCAGATTTAGCTTCCAGTCATACCTCAGAAACATGGTGGAAAGAAGAATTAATTAGTAAATACTAAATAGCTCAGAATACATTTTAGTTCTTAACTAAGTAGTATGAATGATGTACCACAGACCTAAGGTAATAAAGCATTGGCACATCTCTCCATTAGTTTGGCAAATTAATTATAAAGCAATTTGATTGTGATTTGTGGGCATAGCCACACATTAGCAAAGTGAAGACTCTAATCACACTCTTCAAATAAAATATTAAATAAAAATTTTTTCTAAACTTAAGAAATTGTAACATAGATACACTGAGTTTCTTATGATTTGAAATAGTCTACTATAACCAGACTGTAGAGTAGGTAACTAGGTATGTAAACATGGTCTGCATGTAAATTTACTTATTTTTATCAATATTTTTTTGGCTGCCCTCCAAATTTATAGCAACAGTTTATATTGTTTGTGTGAACTATCCGGAATATCCTTTCATTTTTACATTCATATCACTGAGAACAAATCTTAAATTAGAGTGTTTCTGTTGAAACATTTAACTAGTTAAGTTAAATGTTTGAACAGAAACATTCTAATTCACATACCTACTCTTATATATGGGCTGCAGGCTGGAAGATTGTGAGCCAATTTTGAAACCCAAATTTCACAACTGAAGTACTCAACCTTGCCATCTCAAAGTACTCAACTTAGCAAGGCTAACTACTCAAGTCAAAGTTAACATGAGAGCATAGAAAATAGTTCAAATTTTAAAGCCAATTACAAATAGGAACCTAGCAACAGAGATAGGTAGAATAGTACTTCCCAAGTACAAAGTAAAAAGTAAATAATGAGAGTTGTTTCTAAAAATTATTTTGAATATTCATCTTGAAGTACATTTGAGAAGTACTTGTTACTTCACAATTAAAAAGTACCTAACATAAATACATTTAATCTTTATAATAAGGTGACGAATGACGATGTTACTACGGTTAGCAACGATGTTGCTATGTAGCTACTTACGATGTAGTTGCTTTATAATAGTCACTGTGATGATGTACTATCAGAGAAAAGAGTCATTGTGATGATGTACTACCATAGAAAAGAGTCACTGTGATGATGTACTATCAGAGAAAAGAGTCACTGTGATGATGTACTATCAGAGAAAAGTCACTGTGATGATGTACTATCAGAGAAAAGAGTCACTGTGATGATGTACTATCAGAGAAAAGAGTCACTGTGATGATGTACTATCAGAGAAAAGAGTCACTGTGATGATGTACTATCAGAGAAAAGAGTCACTGAGATGATGTACTATCAGAGAAAAGAGTCACTGTGATGATGTACTATCAGAGAAAAGAGTCACTGTGATGATGTACTATCAGAGAAAAGAGTCACTGTGATGATGTACTATCAGAGAAAAGAGTCAC